>CAJVQA010007443.1:0-13834 GCA_910591915.1 Cetraspora pellucida | reverse complement strand
ATAACTAATACTAAATAATAATAATAATAATAATAATAAAATAATAATAACTAATAATAATAATAAAATAATAATAACTAATAATAATAATAAAATAATAATAATTCATTCTATAACAGTACCAAAATTATGTTCAGCAAACCTGCATCATTGTGTTTCAATTTCAGACCTATTCATAAAATGTGTACTAGAAAATGGTGTTTGGACCACCTTTTTATCTAAGGATTCAGAAGTCTTTCTAGGCAAAAAATTGAATGAAATGTATAGTGATTATTTTGAGACTGCATATATTGCATGTAAAATCAATCTACAAAATACAAAAACTTTTAAGGCATAAGAATTATTTTTCAAAATTAACAAGTTGCAATGCACAACAGGAGAACCATTCATCTTTTTTGTTGATAATACAAACAAGAAATCAAATCAAATGAATCTTGGTATATCAACAACTACCAATCTATGTACTGAGATTATTGAATATACAAATAGGATTTCTGTTTGTAATCTATGTGCAGTGATTCTTCCAACACTATTTCAAAAGAAAATAAATTTGATTTTATAGAATTACAAGATTCAGTTTGTCTTCTTGTAAACTCTTGTAATAGAGAAATTGATCTTACATATTATCTACTAAATAAATATGAAGTCATAAACAAGAATAATTGACCAATTGCTATTAGAGTGATTGGTTTGGCAACTTTTTACAAAAAATTTAAATTATCATAGGAAGACAGTAAAGTATATGACTTAACAAATGAATCTTTGTACATATTTATTATATAGCATTAAAGAGTTATGTGAATTGGCAAAGAAATATGGTCCTTATGAAGGATATAAAGATTTACCTATTTTAAAAGAAATCTTACAATTTGATTTATTGAATGCTGCTTCTTGTGATGAACTTGATTGGAAAGGATTAAAAACAAAAATTCAAAAATATGGTTTCAAAAACTCATTACTTATCAGTCTAATGCCAACAGCTTCAACATCTCAATGTATTGGTATAGGATTTAGTGAAAACTTATTTTTTGAAGAAGCAAATTTTGTTATTTGTGAAACTACAAAAGGAGCCTTCATTTATATTAAATGTGAACTAGCAAAGATGTTAATCTCACATGATCTTTGGTCAAATGATATTCTTGATAATATTCAAATAAACAATAGAAGTGTTCAAAATATAAACCAATTTCCAGAAGAAATAAAAAAGGTATACAAGACAGCATTTAAATATCTATATAATATAATAATCAATTATGTATCTGATCATAGAGTATATATTGACCAATCACAAAGTCTAAACATTTATGTTATCTTCAATGAACCTGAAATAATAATTCAACATCTTTTTGATTCACTTGTCAGAGCATGGAAAAACATATTAAAAACTGTTTATTATATTAGATTTATATCAATTTTTTGCTTTCTAGATATAAATTCTGATAAACTCAAATGTACTGTTACTATATGTGAATCATGTACTGTATGTTCTTATTTTAATAATACAATTTAAAATAGAATAGATTTTCATATTCCTTGTATTCTTTTGTACAACTTATTATATTTGTAAATAAAGCTATGTTTTTAAAGTCTGAAGAATAAAAAAAATTTTTAAATGAAAATAATTGTCTAGTATTGATGAAATTTTCTTTAAAGAAATTCAAAAATTCAAAAATAGATATGATATAACTTGAAGTAAAAAAGGGCATAAACAATTTATTTTTGTTTGTGTACTTCTTTATGATAAATGAATAAATAATCTTATTCTTGAATTAAGAAGAACAAGCAATTCCCAATATAAAGAAAAAGCTTCTCCAATCAGAGAAAAACATGAAAGATACTTTGTAATCACAAGAAAAGTAATGAATGAATTAAATAAAGTGAAATCTTTTAAGAAGATTCTACTTGAAATTGATAGGGATAAAATTAGTGATGCATTAAAATCTTATAATGGTTTTGATGATAATGTTTTTATTGAATTAACAAATTGGAACACTCCAAAAAATGATTATAAAAAATTAGATGAAATCTTTGTAACTAAAAATGAATATAAAATGAATTACACTTAAGAAGATATATTTTCTACAATGTATTATGAAGCTAAAGGAGAAACTGAATTTGATGTGAAAAAACATTCATGTGAAATCAAGTATTTTGAAAATGATAAAAAGATCTTTGAGTCTGACAGAATAGTTACTCATGTGTATTTTATTATCTTTGACAGTTACAATTTTATTTCATATTCAAATAAAAAAAAAAAAGAAAATTTGTTGATTGGCATAACTCCTTTTAAAATCATAAAATGAATTGTTAAGAGTAAAGACAAACCAAAAGATGAAATGTTTTTTAATCCAATGATTTCTAATGTTTTTGAAAAAATAAAAAAACACTGTAAACCACTTCAACAAGAGATAATTCTCTTTAGTGGACTAAATGCAGGATTATTAAAAGGTGTTAAAAGACTTGTAAAACTTTTTTCTTACATCAGTTTAGAAGTATCCAGTACCTTAACATTATCAGAATCATATCATAAAAGAAAACTTCTAAATTAAGAACATCTATCAATCAGAGATTTGTACTCAGGATACTTTAATGCAAGTGAAAAAAACAAAGTGATTCAACAAACTAGAGCATTAATAGCATATGATTTGATTGGTAAACTCTTACATGGTGAAACTGAAACTGATGTTGGTAATGTACCAATAGTCATCTATGAACTAAGCCAATAATGTGTAAACATTTTCAATAAAACATTTGGTGTTCTATAATTTCTACTTAATGCTATCTTGAAATTACAAGATCTGAATTGTTTAGATATTTTTGTATCTATTCAAGATAAAAAATATGCATATGAGAAGGCTGTCAAACATAAACCATTCTTAGACACAGACCAAACAGCATATTAGGAACTATATAATATTTATAAAAGAGTAGCATATCTTGAATATCCTAAATAAGTAATAGTTAAAAATAATTATAGAAAAGAATTAGATGAATTTTTTACTAAAAGATTATTAAAAGCAGTACAAAATTATGTAACTTTAGATAAATTATTTGATTATGCAAAAAGCTACTATCTGAATCTTGTATGTAAAACTTCAGAATTATTAGATTAGAAATAATACATTCATTTTGTAAATTTATTTTGATTATTTCATTTTATAAACTTTATATTTTATTATTTTACAATAAATATCAAATAAATAAAAAATTATCAAACTTTATTGAAATATAATATACTTTGTTATTTCAATAATAGTTTTTCTATCAAGTATTGTTATCAAATCACATATAATCAAAGCTTTCTTAATAATGTATAATTTTATTTTATAGTCATTACAATTCATTTCTTTTAGTATACATTTCAAGTTATACAAATATAATTTAATGCTAGAAATAAAATTGTTATTTGGATCCAATTTGTTTTGAGTCAACCAACCACTGAGACTACATTCATTAAATTTGATTTTTATTTCTTTATTTTCTAATATTATCTTTGCATATTCTTCATTCGAATATATATCAAATATCATTAATTCACTAGGATTCTGTAATCTACAATAATCCTAAGTTTTATCAATAAATTTAATATTTCTTGTTTGCAAGATTTTATCGATATAAACATCAAATGCACTTTTAAGCATGATGAAAAGTATATTTTCTTTTTCATCTTCATACCCCAAACTTATAAAACAATCATCATAAAATACTTTATTCTTCATTGTTCTTTTTAGTATTTCATAATTTATCAAAATCACCTAGTTTTATATTACCAATTTGGAATTATCTATCCTAGATATGCAACTTTAGATTAAAACTGAATTACTAGACTGTGTTTGTGCAATTCCAAAAATAAATAAAGATTCTGAAAGAATAAGCTTTAATATAATAAATAAAATCCCATAAAACAATAAGACCAATCTAAACTCCAATATAAATTCCAAAACTATACATTTTGAAATAGTTTCTGGTAAACTGATTATATGGATTATTGTTATTATTACTTTTAAAATAATAAATATAAATGGTTTATATATGAAATGTGTATAACATAATATTTTATATATGATGTAAGATAGAAATAGAAGTATAGTCATGATACTAATATAGTAATCTGTATTACACTTGATACTAAATAATTTTATTACTGATTCTGAATCTGGCACCAAAAGCTGTATATCACAAATAAGAAATCTTTTGTAAAAGATACTTATTATTCTAATAAAGTTATCATCTAAGAAACTAATGTCCTCATGCTTCTTGACATGTATCAATAAGAATATAATAAGAACCAATACTGGTATAATTAATAATATCTTGTAAATACCATTTTGCATCTTTAGTTCTAGTAAAACTACTTTTAAACAAAGAAAAAGATCAGAGTTTTAGAGTTTATAACACTAATTTCTTGTACTATTTAGATACCAAAACAAAAAACTCAAATGTGAATTAATGTCTTTGTTAAAACAACAAAGAATCTGAAACAATACAGAAACAATAGCTTTGTAAATTGATAATAAATTATCAACTATGATATTAATCTTGAAACTTTATAAATAACAACAGTTTAATAATTAGAAACAATAAAAAAAAACAGAAAATTATAAAAATAATCACTATGAATAAAAATTCTAAATATCTTAAATCTATCAGTAAATCTGAAAAGGTTAGTATACATGCTGAATATATGTACAGATGTAAGTCATACTGTGGTTGAGTGAGCTTTATGACTGTTAGAACATTTGTCTACTGGTAAAGAATCACTCATATAGATCCATACATATAACTATAGAGGTGACTATAATTGGAAAACTTCAAGTTATGAACATGATGATGCATGATATACTAATAACTATTTTTTATTAAAGATAATTACATTTACTTAATAATATATTAAATGTATATATAGATGTAAGTCATGCTGTAGTTGAGTGAGTTTTACATTGTTAGGACTTTGTCTACCTATAAAAAATTGCTCATGTAGATCTGTACATATAACTATAGGGGTGACTATGATTGGAAAGCTTCTAGTTATGAACATGATGACACATAATATATTAATGTAGTTTTTTATTTATAAATTTATATAAAATCCCAAGAAAATAATCCATATTTATTATTCAAGAATAAAATTATTAATTCTTTATATAAAGATAATTATAATATAAATGAAAATTTTATTACAAAACATATTTATAATGATCATAATAAGGATATTATAGTCAGTAAATATGATGTTGAAACTTTAATTTCTTGTAAACATAGAGAAAAAAGAAATATTAGATTTAATGATGTTAAATGAACAGCAAATATATCAAATTATTATAATATTCAGAGTATTATTGTAACGAATCTAGATTATACTAAGAATGCAACAAATGCTGCTTCTAAACATAATGTTATCTTGACTTATCCATCAAATCTTAAATGTAGATTAAATTTTTATATTGAAAAGGAATTAGATAGGAGAAAACTTGGTGTATTATGTAACATCTTGGATAATAAAGATTATTAAATTTCATATATATTTTTTATAAAGATGTTGATAATTTATTCTAAATTTATATTAAAAATAAAGTATAATACAATAATCTATTTTTTGTATCATCTGTATACCAAAATAAGAAATCCAAATGTTATAAAATGAATAAATTGTGAATGCATGATTTGCACTTTTCTTTGTCAAATTCAAAATTGCCCAAAGCAAAAACAATAAATCTGAAACAATGAAATGAATAATAATAAAACTTTTAAATCATATTAGAAAGACTAAATCAAACAATCAAGTTACAGTTTTGGATAACAAAGAAGTGTCTAATGAATTGAATAACTTGTTTGGTAAAATAAAGAAAAGCATATGGAAGAGATCTGATATTGATTTCAATGAAGATATTTAAAACCTAGCCAAGTTAAATATTCATGAAAAAAATATCCTGTTTATGATGTGTGAATTCTTCTTAACAATTAATAGTGTTGTTATGAATTTATTAAACAATTCACTTATGAAAAATCTTGAATCATTAGCAAATTTAACCAAATAGGTAAAAACCCCACTTAAATTCTATAAAGAACAAAATTGTCAAGAAGGAACACATGATGAATTCTATAAAGACATAGGCAAAGCATTCTTTTCTGACAAATATCATCTTCTTCAAAAATGCCATGAAGATTTCATTGAATTCAAGAAAGTCTTTGATTATTGTAGAAAATTCCAAGATTACAATGTACCTCTTGGTGAAAGGCTTCTTGCTTATGCATTTATTGAGTGTATTGTATTCTTCTTATTCTTTGCTTAGATAATCAGACACTGATTTAGTAGAAACATTCCAGGAACAGTTTCTGGCAACCACTAGGTCTGCATTGAAGAAGACATGCATATCCATGGTCATTCATACATTTACAAACTTTTTGGTAATGTTATTGAACCTTGAGCAAGAAAAATCTGCAGTAACTTGGTCTTTCTTATGAAGAATATATGAACCTCACGAATCTTAAAGTATAGAGAAAACAATGTTAATGGGTTTACTTTAGAAATGGTTTGTGAATATGTAAACTATCTTAAAGAAATGATGTTGAATTTTACAGGTTTTAGCAATGAAAAGACCAAGAAGAATGCATTTAAGTATATGAACTACATCTCAATATATACAAGAGCAAACTTCTTTGAATGAAGAGTTATTGAGTACACTAGCTTTTATGAGTTTAAATACCAAAAAAAGATTTTTAATAATTGTAATGAATTAAAATTATATAATCCTAAATCTGTATTTTGATTTGTTAATTTACTGATGAATATATTATCAATAAAAGATTTATAATATTTTATAAAATGTATTACATTAAAAAACTATTTAAATGACTATAATTACAGATTATTTTAACCCAAATTCAACAATAATATTTCTAAATAAAATAACAGAAATAATTGTTAATAATATCAAATTCTATGATCTCTATAATATTCTATGCATTAATAAGTTTATTTTTTATCTTGATGCCCAAAGAATGTGGCAAGATTTTTTCATAAAATTCTATATAGTATTAGAAGTAAATGGAAATAAAAAAGCTAAACAGATTTTGGAAGAAGTTGTATATATTCTCTTTGGATCTCTAAGTAACAAAAGTAGAGAAATTATTTCAAGCAATCTAGAAATTAAAAATGATAAGCTTATAAAAAAGCCAGTAATCAACTATCTAAAATTTATACAACATATTGATTATTCATTTATTCTTAAGCTGTATAATTCGTTTATTAAAACAAATAATGTGTATATTGTTTTTAATGAGCTTTTTATTAAAGTTATTTCAGAATTAACAATCTTGGAACAACTCACTATTACCTTTGAAGGATTAGATATTCAAACATATGAATCATTAATAATAATTCTTAATTAAATAAAGTTAAAAATTCTTCATATTATTTTTACAATTGACTATACATTTTTTGATATAGTTTTTAAGTCTATTAAGAACCTGGTCAATAAGATGATTTCAAAATTCAAATTAATATGCTTTGGATTGAGGATTATTTTATTACTGAAACTAATAACACTATTACTAAACTGAAAGTGAATGATTGATGTAAAGATCTTGTTCAGTATTTTTCATCTCTTGAAGTGCTTATTCTTGATGAAGTTAAATATGAAGAAAGATTTTTGTTAGAACTAAAAGTTCCAAGTCTTACTGATTACAAAAATAGAATTGGTTACATTCTATTTTACTATAAAAGAAAATAAGAATGTTAAATCATTTAAAATCAAATGAGCATGTAATTATTATGTTATACAAAGTTTTTTACATTTTGAAACTAAGATATAAATATTTGATAATCTTATTTCAAGATTCTCTAAAATATTTTACCTTATGAAATTGTTTATCTTAGCACTATAGTAAAAATTATTCTTTACTTTAATCAAGAATATACCAAATTTGATTGGCATTATAGGATATGCCCATGATGTTTACAAGTCAGTCCACACACATGTTGTATATCTTGTAAATCATTTATAAACTTCTGCAGATGTGTATTTTGATGTGCATTAGCATATCTAACAAGATTCAAAGATAATAGTAAAGTCAAAACCTGGACCAATATTCATTTTTTTATAATAAGTATAATAAAAATACATTTTAGAAATACTTAAAAATGTATTAAGAAGTCATTAGCAGTGATCTTAAGATCATATTCCTCAAAGTAAATCCACATCCTGTCAAGTCAAATGTAATAATAACTATACCAAAATTTATCGATCTTAGAAAAGAACTATATGTAAATTATGATAAGATTCATAATAATACAAAACCATGTATCTCAAAAAGGACAAAATATTGTTACAACTGTAAGAAGTCTGGCTATATCAAATGAAATTGTCCAGAGGTACAATGTTGGAAATGTAATGAATTTGGTCATCTTAAAACAGATTGTAGTTATCAATAGTATAAAATTGTAGACTAACATCCATACACTGCCAGGCTGAAGTAGTTAGATCAATTGATAGTTAACTTTAATATTGGAACTGATGTTAATATATTTGTTAATGTTAAGTTAAATATTAAAGTTAACTATTGAATAGTCTTATTAACTATATTTGGTCTGCAGTATATAGGTGTTAATTTTTTTTTTTTTATTTAATTATATTTTTACAAATTTATTTATTTTTTTTTTTGGTATTAAGGTGACCTTTTTGGTCTTTTGACTTTTATTAATCTCTTATCATATTGTGGTTCAATGAACCACTACAGGAGAAAGTACAATTGGCTACATATGTAACTTTTCTATATTACCTATTTAAGAAGTCCAACTAAAGATTTCTTACCAATTACTATATCTAACACCCCTGCTTGGGTGTTCCACTTTAAACCCTCTAAATTTGTAATCTATGTTAACTCACTGAGTCATACTCAGATGCCCAGATCATTATCTTAACCTTAGAACTAATTTATCCTTGAGATTAACTCTTCAGAGCCTTCTGTATTCATTTTTACAACTGATCTAGGTATTGCTATAGCAGAATCAACACTTGTGGTCAGGGCTGACCATTAAACCACTATGCTCTTGTAGAGTTCACTTAGACCCCAGCATCTACTTTACAGCATAATACCAGTACTTTAGTATACTCCTGCCTTTTCACCTACCTTTTTACCAAACTTCCAATTCAGATAGCTCTGTAGAACTATGACCAGTCAATTGGTATATCAGGTCAGCCCAATATTCTTTTTCTCTGGTTCATCTGACAGCCTGATTGGTAGTACCTCTGAGTCTTCCAACCTGAAGGTTCTTGCCCATTCAGCTACAATGACTAAGTACTATAACTTTGGTATCCATTTTCCTAGACTAGTCTTTACAGTAGAGCTGTCAAAGATCCAGCTACCTCTCTACTCAGGTCTTCCCAAATGAACTTTTTGTTATCTAATTTCAATGGATTTATATAGCCACAAGACTTATCTAATGTTTGCACTACCTGATTTGTTGGTTTGCATTTCTCTGTGTAATGCCATACTTACACAGATGCCCTATAACCTGCCAGTCATGCTGGTGCAACTATCATTACAGTTATCCTAACATAATCATTAGTAATAGTTGCTATAATATGAATATTATATTGATGATTATCCAAATTTTCAACATCGATGAGATTTGAACACCCAATCTACTACTTGGAAGATTAACAAACTGACCAATCTTTACAAATTTATACATAATAAAATAACTATAAATAACTAAATAAAAGTGTATTAAAAAAAATAACTATAACAATATCCAAATTACAAAAACATTCAGTTGTATTCTATTTTAATAAAAAAAACTTGCAATTTATGTAATCATAAGATCAAAACACAATAGTAGTGTTGCTTCTATGAAGAGACATTTTATTAACAAACATAATAATGAATAGCTTAGTATTTGTAAACATGAATTTATTGGAGGCAAAACTCCAAATAAGAAACATTCAGTAGAGAAATATTTTTATAAAAAGAAATGCATTATATGCAATTATGAATTTTGGGTTAACCCAAAACTTTTAACTATGAAAAAACACTTTGTAGATAACCATAAAGCAGATTGGAATATATTCGTTAAAACAAAAAAGTTTATGATTAAATTATCACAAGATAGATCTTAAACTTGAGTTATTAAAAAACCAATTATGAAACCTACTATTCAAATTAATAAAATAAAAGAGTTAAAACCTAAACCTAAGAATACTGTTCTGAAAAAAAAATCCAAAGTAGTTAAAAAGATTTTCAAAAAATCGATTAATGTTAAAGAGCAGAGATTACCCTTATTTGGTCATAACACCCAAATTGTAAATCACTATTTTAACCAATATAATATGCTAAATATGTATTGATATAACACTTGTTATAAGATAGTTTAACCAAAATTAGTCTTTTTGCATATAAGACTCAGATGTAAGAAAAGACTTTTAGGTAATCCAGATAAATTTGAAAATATCATATAACTTTATGAAATATATAAATAAAGCAATTCTAAATTTAAGTTAATTTATAAAAATGTTTGAAGCAATTTTTGCTAAAGCATTATTGTTTAAACATGTTATCAAAGCAACAAAAGAACTTGTTACTAATGTTAATATTGAGTTTACAAAATCTGGCACTAACTTTTCAAAATGGATTCATTACATATTGTACTTATCTCTATCCATCTAGATAAAGAAAGTTTCAAAAAATATGTTTATGGCAAGGATGAAATTATTAGCATAAATTTCGATTATCTAAACAAGATACTCAATTGTATGAAGAATAATGATACTCTTATACTTAGATTAGGAAATTCAGATTTTTTATATGTTTTATACAGAGATTCTAATGATACTAGTGAAAACAAATATGAAATTCAATTAATAAATATTGACCAGAAAAGAATTAGTATTCCATCTACTAAGTACAATATAATTATTGAAATGCCTTTTGTTGAATTAAAGAAAATATTCTTAGACTAAATAATAGTATAATGACTATAACTTGACAGATTCTATATAAAAGTCTACACAAGACTTAACACAATACAGAGTGATTTGGGATTTTAAGGCAGAGGCAACAATAGATAGTATATGAAGATACTAAATATTATATTCAGTTTATTTACTATTGAAATATATGAAGACACTTTCTATTGAAGTATATGAAGACATTTTCTATTGAAGTGTATGGAGACACTTCCTATTGAAGTGTATGGAGACACTTATATGAAGTGTAGGAACACTTAACTTTCTTAAAGGGTCAGAAAGTAGTGCTTTTATAGATATTTTACATGTATAAATAATTACAATAAAAATTAAATTGAACTCTTTCTATAGATCATTTATACTAAAACTACAAAAAACCATTTAATTATTTTCCAACTTTTTACTAAATAAACCTTACTTGGCCCTTTAAGTAAAGTTATTCAGCACACTTTTTTTCTCCTAGGCGACTATGTTTGAAGTTCCAAAAACATCTGGCTATTGAGAAAAGTTTGAAAAACCAAAATTTTAGTTTTTGCTTATTTACACAAAATTTAATAATAAAATATATCTTCTTATCTATTTAAAAGTTGTTGAGCTCATTGAGACAGACATTTTGATATATAATTTATTTTAAACAGACCAAAACTCATAGAGATACAAGCAAAAAGTGAAAACAAAAACTTGCTCTTTACAGGTTTTTTCATTGGCATTTTAGAAAAATTTACAAGATTGCCTCAGAAATTTCACTTTTCTGGTACCCATTAGAATTTCCTAAACACTCAATCAGCTTATCTGAAGTCCATACACTTTTCCAAACTTCCCTAACTAGTCTAGAAATCTCCAAATCAACTGAATTTTTTCATAAAACATATTTTAGGACCTATTTTTAGAACAAAATGCCAACCTTGACAACAACTGTATCTGATACTATTGATCTTAACTATTTTTACCAAAAGTGTTCTAAAAGCTTTGTATTGGTATCCTTGAAGATGCAGCAAACACATCATATCCAATTTATGTAAACAAGCAACCAAACAACTGTTCAACTACAAAACTTAGAGGAGGAACTAAAAGTTGTCATTACTTTAAGACACCTGAATCTAGTTCTATTATTATATGTTTCTGTAACAAGTTCCACACTCACTTTATTTCAACCACCAATCAAACCTACAAACAACACAAAGTTATTACCATTAACAAAAAATCTAAAGATAAAAAATCTTTAGCAAATAATATCACGAATTCTACTGAATTTATTCTACCATCCCTTACAGCATCACCCTCACCTACTACACACAACCATTAATATGCTAAATGCAACCTACCCATTGCCTGCAAAGAAATGAATAATCAACATTACTTTGCAGCAGATGCAATCTTATACAATGACAAACCTCATCATAAAACATGTGCAAACATTTAACAACCCCCTCAACAATCAAGTTCTTCTCCTATATTTATTTAAAAACTCGAACAAACAATCAGTTCCTATAACCTACTAACATCTGAACTCACCTTTACAACATCATCTGCAAGTCATACTAGCAATCCAAATGCTATGAACTTGGACAACAATACAATTAACAATGATAACCAACAATTACCACAGCTCAATAAACAATTACAACAACAACAACAACTACTACTACCAGACAAACAGTAATAACAACAAACACAACCTAACACTAATAATAACCAACAAAAAACCAAAACCAACCCAACATTTGACTGGATTGCCAACCTCCTTGTTACTGAAAAAATAAAAGTTAAATCTTAACTTCAAACAGACTTCACTAAGAAAATTTTTAATTTTCTTAAACAGTATCTATATGATTTCAGGCCTAAAACTGAAATTAAACCAAAAATTGGTAACCAATCGGCCCTTAAAGCTAGCTTCTACTATATAATCTCTAAAATGGCAGGAGAAAGACCCTAATTTTTAGTTGAGTTTATTCAAAAAATAACCCAAATACTGATAAAGCTATAACTATTTTTTTCAATATACTTAAACAAACTCTTAAAAAACTGATTCTTACATTCACTACTGTATTTTTCACAAAACTCAACTATCCAAAAATCTTTATATCATCTGCAACTATTCCCCCATATACAAGTCCAAATTGATTACAATTTTGTATTAATCTTGCTCATCTATACCTCTATCTTTCAAATAACTATCAAGCTATCGAGTATATTAAATTTGCTGAAGATATTTAAGTTAGACCTAAAAAGTTTAGAATCTTATCATAAGTAGTAGACTTTGATAAAGAAAAACAATATCTCACAATTAGTTCAGATAGCAAATTCAATATATATCTCAAATTCAATATTTCTAAAACACTCTTTTTACAAAAACTTAATATCCCATCTCTCAAAAACTTACTTGATCACTTTAAACAGTGGTTCAAACAATTCTTTCTATTATATAATCACCAATTCACTAAACCTATAGATGAAACTAAGATTTTTAATACACTCAAATACCAATTTCGACAAAAATTTATCTTTTACTTAAAAGAAATTATGCCTCCTAAACTAAACTTCACAAAACCTAACAACCTACGAGAATGCCATGATGAAGCAATTAAACACACCAATTACCATATTTTTACTTGTACAGATGAAAGCTGCATTTATTTCGATGAAGCTGAATGTACAAAAAAAGGAAAAGAAGTCTAAACCAACAACTTTAAAGAACAACCCCAATATTATATACATTCTTCTCAACTTCTTAATAGCATCTTTCAAAAATCCTACATCAAGTTTTCTAAACAAGAGAATAAAATTTGACAACAACCCAAACTTGACCCTTCTTTATTCTATAAAAATAGCAAACATGAAGCATCTTTCAACAAACAAATTCCAAC
>CAJVQA010007442.1:0-13836 GCA_910591915.1 Cetraspora pellucida | reverse complement strand
GTTCTATACTAGTTGTTATATCTAAAACCTGTTTGTAGGTTCCCTATTTAACCACTCTAATTTTTGTATCTACCTACCTACCTTTGCCTACCAACAATCTTAGCTGATGTTAGTAGAAATATGCTATGGTTACTAAGTCTTTAAAGCAGTTTTTTGAAATCTTTGATCTTGTACTAAATCTTTTAGAATTTTTTGTATCTTATTCTTACAGCTAACCTGATATCATTATGACCAAAACTAACACTGATGATTAGAATGTACTATTAAACTGCTATGTCTTTGTAGAGTTCACTCTAACCCCAATATTGACTTTACAACATATCTTTACTACTTTGGTATTTAATTCAAGTTTTACCAAGCTACCAAGCTGCTATTCCAGATAGCCTAGAAAGGTAGATTGAAACTATACACTTCTGGTTTACATGTTTGCCAACATGTACTCTTTTTTTCTAAAACTCAGAAATTCTGACAGCCTGCTTGGTTCATCTGATTTCTTCTCAAAGACTGGCACATTTGCCTAATTTTACAAGTTCTAGCTCTATTTCATAAGTCTAGTCTTTACAGTAGTACTGTTAAAAGTTTGGATTATCTTTCTACTTGGATCTTCCAAGTAGGCTTCCATCTTTTTGCCTGATTTTTGTGATTTATATGACCTAAGAACTTATCTTGGATTTATACTGCTCAGTACTAGGCTGTGTTCTTTCGTATAATATTGTACAAGTGTCTAGACCTTCCAGTTATACTGTTATGATATAGATTACAGATATCTTATTCTAACCAATTACAAAGACAGTTAATCATAACATAGAAAGAATTGCAAATTTTTGTCATTACTGAAATTTGAACTCTAGATCTGCCACTTGAAGGTTGACAACCTATCCACTTCACTAGGTTGCTATACTTCTGTATTATACTTTTAATAAAATAAAAATTTAATATATTTTGATATATATTAATAAGTTTTTTAAAAAAATTTTAATTGCTTACTACCTTATTCTAATATTTATAATTAATGAATTTATTCTAATTATGTTTTTTCATTTTTTAGTTAAAATTATTATTGCACTTAATTTTTTCTTTACTTTTTTCTTTCAAAATATATTGACAATATGAGTATTATAATTATAATTTTACAAAATCTTATACTTTAATATAATATATTTTACAAAAACATCTATATTTTTAAGATTTTACAAATCAAATAGTTAATATTAAACAAGTAAATAATAATATTTAGAATCATTTAAAATATAATTCTAATTATAAATATTTTGCAGATTATAAGATACTGTATATATATATATTTTTTAAGCAGTTATGCTAGTACTTTACTAAGATTTTGAAATTATATTTGCAAAAATCCAAATTCAAAGATTAATAATCTCTCTTTCTTGACTATTTGTATTTAGGATTAAGAGTAATTTAGAAAAGATAAAATTAACATATCTAAGAGTTCTTTTATCTTCAAAAACAGTATTAGAACAGGAGTACCTTTTTTCATTCCTAAGTAATATAGTATTTCTACCTTTGAAGTCTGCAAACACAAGAAAATTAAGTTTACTAATCACTCCAATATAGAAAAGCTTACTGCATACAACAAAAAGACTCTTACTCTAAAGAAAATACTATAACAGTAAACAGTTACTTAACAGCTTCAGTAGTTTTTGCACAACAGAACACCAACAATAACAACATACTTAGTTAAAATGAACAAGTCTTATTAGAAAAAATATAAAAAGTTTTTCTGAAAAGAGAGAAGATCAAAACAATAAACTAGATGTGTCTGTTTTTAAGACATATAATAAAGAACCTAACAACAATAAAAACTTGATATTAACAACAATAATATACATAAACTCATATGAGATGCCATTAACTGAACCAAGCTTAACTAAAGTAAACAAAAGCAAAGAAACCTCAAACAAATTTTAAACAAGTCTCTTTGCTAAAATTAAAAGAGGACAGTCAATCTTTTTTTCTTTTTTATTAAGAAATAATATAAAATCAAGAAATGATAATGCTCTTATTATAGATATTTAATACCTAACAGACTCACTAAACAAAATTATAGTCTTACTTTATAAAACTGCAAGGCATGACATAATAGCAGCTAAGCTACATATTAATAAAAATGTACATACTTATTTAGAATTAGTATTCTTAAACAAGGAAAAACTGAAGCATTATGCTTTTAAAGAAATACAAATCTTTAATAAAACATATTATAGTTACATTTTTTTAGATGCAAGAAGATCCTTTTTTCTAATCAAAATTAGAAATGTTCTATTAGATGACAAGATTTTATCTTAGAAGAAATTAAAGAAATTTTCAATAATATAGACAAAATTATTTTAATTAAACTACTTTTAATTAAGGGTACATTATATTTAACAGATTAATAAAATATTATATTTGAAACTACTGATAATATAGAACTAGAAGAAAGAATTTCATAATTCTATATTCTTATGAATAACAAAATCACTACAAAATAACACTTAGCCCCAAAACTCTGCTTCTTCTATGATAAAAAAAAACATATTAAAATGAAATAACTTTAATACTTATAAGCAATAAAACTCTGACTACAATATAAAGAGTTTAATACAAATAAAAAAAAAGCAAAACTGTTTCTTTTGAAAGAAAAAAGAAAAGTCCCAAAACACAAAAACAAAAAGTTTTTACAGAAGACCTAAACATAAAAATGAATCAAACTGATAAAACTTTTTTAGCCAATTTAGAAGAAACAACTAATTCTAAATAAGTAAAAAAAGAAGTTATAGAAAACCTGACAACAATAAAAGAAGATTTGAAAGTTTTTTATAATGAAACTTTCAGTAATATTGATAAAGAAAATCTTCCTATTAACAATGTTTTTAGTATTATAATCATAGAAACAAAAAAACCTTAAGCTTTGAACTCTCTTTTAGTACTAATTGCAAATGATATCAATTTGTAATCTCATTTCAATAATGCTAAGAAGGAATTTACAGTTATTTTATACAAAATAAAAAAAGATAAAAAAACTTCTACAAAACAAAAAGCCAAGCCAATCAGAAAGGCTCTATACAGAAATTCTCATAGCAGAGTATAAAACTCTCAGATCTAAATCTGTACTGTTACTTAATTTTTTTTATGACCAATTATATCAGATTCAAAATAGCAATCCTTAACATAAAGAGTTAAACAATTAACAATAACAATGAACTACTTTAATTCTTTTAAAATTATATAAATTAGACCTAATTATGCTACAAAAAACAAATCTAAATGACAAAAGCACACAAAACTTTCTCAAACCCCAATGGATGTTTAATTCTATTTAAATAAACAAAATAGTTATACTTGCAAGCAACAAAGATATAACCTTTAAAAACATAGAATTAGATCTAAATAATAGAATAGTCACTACTAATTTTAAGTACAAAAAGCTTATATTTAAGTTTCCAACATATATACTCCATCTAGCCCAGAAGACAAAAAGCTTTTTTTAAAAAATAGTTTTCTCAAATTAAAGAAAATGTATTAATATTATTAAAAGTAACTTTAATACTAATTTTTACTTAGAAAGAAATAGAATTAGTGAGGCAGCTCTACAACATGACACTACAAAAGCACAACTTTAAGATTTTATTAAAAATTTTTTAAATTTCTCTAACTTTGCAAAAATAAAACCATTTTATACCTTCTTTCAAAAAACTTAAAACAATTGCACTATAGCTACATATTTAGATTATATTTTAGTTAATAAAAACAATGCTCACTTAATCTCAGAAGTTAATACAAAATTTGGAAACTCAGATCATCTGCTAGTTGAGTGCACTCTTAACTTCAATTTTAAAAAGAAAAAATTTGCTTTCTGAAGGTTTAATAAAAACTGCTTTAAAAATAAAAGACTAAAAAAAAAGATATTAGATAAAATCTTAAATTTAAAAAATATAGAAGATTAGAACTTTCACAAAGTGCATATACAATCTATTATTAGAGTTTTTAGAAAACCAAGAGTAGTAGAAAACAAATTACAAAACTAAACAAAAATATTATTCAACTAAAAGAAAGATTAGCATATAATCCTAAAAACAACTATCTATATTTACAAATTAATATGCTAAACTTAGACCTTTAAGAAGAGCTATCTTAGTTTGCTAAAAAATAACAAACTCACTCTAAGCTTAATAAATTAAACAAGATAAAAAATCTACAAAATATTTTTTTGCCAGATATAAAACAAGAAAAGCATACTTAGCATTAAAAGATATTAAAGATCCTAAAGCTTCACAATAAACAAAAAAAAATACACTTTGCTATATAAGAAAAAGATATGCAGAAATCTATAAAAAAGAGAATATAGATATCAAATTAGCAGAAAAAATTACTAAAAACTTGCTACAAGTCTCTTCTGTATATAACTTGACTCTTATACAAGAAATTACACAAGAGAAAATTAGCAATATTATCAGAAATCTTCTAAACAATTAGGCTTTTAGCATAGATAAACTAATATATGAGTTTTATAAACTTATTAAAGAAGTAATAACACCAGTTCTTTATGGTATTTTTAATCATGCTCTTAGTTCAGAAATCATGCCAACTTTTTGGTATAAAAGTCTAATCTCACTAATATCTAAAAAAGCAGAAAATCTTAAAAATATAAATAACTAAAAGCCAATATCACTAGTAAATAGTAATGCTAAAATTTTTATAAAGATTTTGACCAATCATCTCAACCTTATATGTGAGAAAATAGTACTTTACCAATAACATGAATTTATCAAAAACAGATTTATTACTGATACTGCTCTCAATATTATTACTACTCTAAGAAACTAATTGAATTCTTCTAAATAATATTGGTTACTTTTTATTAACTAACAAAAATCATTTGATCATATTAGTTATAATTTTTTAGAACTTATTCTGAAGAATATAAGCTTCAATCACAAGTTTATAAGCCTAGTATATAATCTTTTCTCTAACTAAAAGGTTCATATTATAGATGCTAGGACTATCTTCAGATCATTTAGAGTAGAAAAAGAGGTTAAACAAAGAGATCCTCTTTTTTCACTTCTTTATATACTAGCCTTCAAGCCTCTTATAAGAAACTTAGAAAGCTAATTACAAAGTATAAAACTAAAAAATCAGTTTTTTAGGACTTCTGCTTATGCAAATAATTTAATAATAGAAATTGGATCACCTACAAATTAGAACAAAACTATGATGAGGATAGTGATCCTAATATAGTAGTTAGGTTGTCATCTTCCAAGTGGCAGGTCTAAGGTTCAAATCCCACTTATGATGAAATTTGGAAATTAATCTATGTTATGACAAACTGTCTTTTGATGATCAGTTGGATTTGTGTATCTGTAATCTTAAGTTGCATCATCTCAAATAGGAGCTCAGGGCATCTATGCCAAGTATAACATTACATGTACATAAAGGAATGTTAATAACCAGTGTCGCATAAGACTTTAGTGCAAACCCATGATAAGACCACCAGGCATAGTAAACTAAGGAATCGAAGAGTCAGAAGCCTACTTGAAAATTCTTAAATAAAGAGATAGCATGAACTTTCAATGATATGACCAGACTAATGGAAGCCCATAAAACATCCCCAAAGTGATAGACAGATAAATTGGATGTCAAGATGTATAAAGAAGTACATGACCAACCAGGCCACCAGAATCACTAAAGGAAAAGGATACATAAGTATACCATACTGGGCTATCTGGATTGGAAATCAGAGAAGTCCTGTTGGTCCTAAATAGCAATTAGTAAAAGATGATGAAGAAGACATCATGATGATAGGTACTGGGGTTCTAGTAAACTTTACAAGAATAGAAATAGTGTAACATAGCAGTTAAACAGGTAACTCTTATAACTGCAAATGTTAGGTAACTATAGTGTATTGCATAAAACTAGATTAGCTATATGTAGGATATGGAAGATTCTAGTAAGTTTTCTGTCAAGAATAAACTAGTCCTAAGAATACTTAAAGGCATTGGGTACTTTGGATGGGTGTAGCCTTGAAGATGTTCTTATAAGACATGATGGACTACATATGCAGAGGGTTTAAATAGGCAAGACTCATAGTTGGCTTGCAGGTATAGCATCTAGTATAGAACCTGTATAGTAATATATAGGTGGACTACTTAAATTAGACACCAAAAGTGCATATGTGGCTAGTTGTAATCTTCAATGTAAGGGAGCCCCTAGAGACACCTGTGTCCAAATACATAAATAAAAATATCAACTCTTATAGACAGGGACTTTAACTTAAAAAAAAAAAACAAAAAACAAAACTATGATAGCACTAAGCCTATATAAGACAGCTTCAAATACAAAAATTAATAGAACTAAAACCAAACTAGTTCTTCTTATAGCCATAGCTTGATGAATAGAACTTACTAACAAAAACCAATTTATCAAATTAGATAAACAAGAAAATATTACTATTTTAAGCTATAACATTCTTACTAATAGCTAATTAAAGAAAGATCTCTGAGCTACTACTATTAACAAGCTAAAAAAATCTCTTAATAAACTTCTAAACAGAAATCTTTTCTTTAAAGAAAAAATTTTAATTGCAAAGTCACTTATCTTATCTAAAGTTTGGTACTTAGTCTATTTGTTCCTTTTAAACAGAAAGCAAGTAGCAAAAATAAACAGAATTATAACTTTTTGGATTAAAGATACATCACAGATGCTTTTCAGATATTCCATCTTTCAGCAATTGACAGAGTTAGCAAATTTTTAAGCTTTAGTTATCAAAGACATATTAGATAACAGTTTGAATAAAACTTCTTATATCCAACTCTATGTAGGCAATATATGAAAGGAATAAGATACAGTTAATGCTTAATAATAAAAAAAACATCTCTTCTATTCAGGCACTGAATTCTGACAATACAAGTATAAAAGCCTAGCCTTTAAAATAAAATTCCTACTTAAAGATCTAGACAAAAATTAAAGACAAAGTTCCACATACTTTTAACTGGCTCTGGAATAGTAACAAAATTAGAATTGAAGAAATTAAAAAAGACAAACTCTCAGTTAAAAAAATTCTAGAACTTTTAAAAGAATCTTCTTTTTTATTGACTATATCACAAACTTCTTTACAGGTGCTACAGCATATTTGACTTTCTTTAAAGTTTGTTTATAACAAGAAAAAGATGTTTTTTGGCATTTTTTTCACAGAGCACTTCTGCTAGAATATCAATTAAGCCACATTAAATTATCAAAAACAAAAAACTGTATTTAGTGCTCAAATGAAATACAAACTATAGAACACTTTGCTTTAGAATGCCTTTGAAGTATAATAATCTGAAAGAAAGTATACAGTTTTCTTAACATTAATAAAAAAATACCTATATCATCTTCACTAGATAATATCTTTTAAGCCTTTAACAATACTTGTCCTTATATTCTAGCAGCTTTAACCTGGTTATACATTACTGCAATCTATGAGATATGATGTTGATACACTTCTGTAAAATAGAAAAATTTAGATACATCTTTAACTCTCTAAACTCTCTTATTAGAAATCATATTTCAAAGAAAATATGAATTCTAAAAAATAACCTTTTTAGTACTAGATCTAAATCTTTTAAACTAATATATAAATATTTAAAAAATAACTAAATCATATATAATATCTTAATAAAAGAGCATCATCTGTGCCCTTAGTTGTTAAGACAACAGAGATATTTAAAAAAAATTTACATTTGCAATTACATAAATATCCTTAACACCTAAGTCTAGCATCACCTGGCCATTCAACTGGTACCTAAGTGCAACCTGCTGCATTACTTCAAGCAGAAGTAAGCTACTCATCTAACTACTTAAAGTCTATAATGAAAGAGGTTTCTCTCTTTTATGACAAGCTTCAAAATTGTTTTTTGTGCTTCTTTTTTGATTTGTTTCTTTTTTTTTCATCTTTTCTTTTCTTTTTTTTATTCTTTGCTAATTCAGTTTTTCTTTTTTGTTTAGTGCTATTCTCTTCTTTTTTCTTTTCTTTTTTATTTTACCCATTATTTCTTTAGTTTTTTCCTAATTATTAATTTTCTCATATCAGATTCTTTATACTTGTTTATAAAATATATCTCAGGCTGTTTTTACTATTATGTTCATGAACTATTGCCTTGATTTTGTGCTTAGAAGCTGCCTCAATCTGTTTTATATTTTTTTTGAAATAAGACTTTTAATTAGTGTCTCTTTTATTTTAACTTTCTTTGCTTCTGTTTTCTCAAAAAAAGCTATATATAATTATATAAAGAGACCTAAACTTTATTATTTTTTTTTAATCTTTTTTAGGCTATTGTGATAGTCACTTTTTAGATTTGTTTTTAAAGATTTTTCTGTCCTTTGCATGCTTTCAAATATGTCTATGTTTTTTTTGTTTTATCCTAACAGACTTGGCATTCTATTGTTGTATATACATCTGGTCTTCTTTGTTAAGTTCTTCTAATATTGGTAGTTTATCTATTATACACTTTATAAATGCACTTCTTTTGGTGCTATTTCTTCTCATTGTGCAGTATACTTCTTTAGATATTCTTAGTCTTTTCTAAAACTATGTTCAATTATAAATTATAACTTCTGTTTTTGGTTCTAATTCTTTAATTGTCTTTGTTTCTTTCTATTCTGCTCCTAATCTTGCATTTATTATTAACTTGCAAAGCAATCTTGCTGATATGTCAGTATGTTTGTTTTTCTACTCTAGGCAGTACTTTATCTCTTTGCAACTAACTTCTTTAGTCTGTATTGTCTTTTTACTTGTTGCATCTTTTTTTACTAGGTTGTCAGCTTTATTATTTCATCTATCTTTACTATAACTTTTAATCTTAAAAAACTCTATCTGAATGTTTTTTGTTATAATTAGATCTCTAATTTTCATTACTTATATTATATTTTTCTTCTTAAAAATCTTATTTTTGTCTATATATTCTAAACCTTTGCTAATGTTTCTTATTGTAGCATTACTATCTGTATATACTTTTATTTGGTTTTCTTTTAGTACTGTTAAAATTGCTGCCTATATCACTACTAACTCTGCTACTGTTGATGTTTGCCATCCTTCTAGTCCTAGTGCTACCTTCTCTTCTGGCCATTCTTGTGTTTCATCTGTTTGCACTCATTCTATGCTTATACTACTTTTACTTCTTTTATCTTCTTTTGTCTTCAAATTTGCTATTTCATCTATATATATTGTATACTTGTTCTTGTTCCTTATTACATTTTTTTTCAAAATTTCTATCATTTCTTGACTAATATTTTCTTTTAAATTTTGTTGTCTAATTATTTCTACTTTTAGCTCTTCTATTGTTTTTAGTTTCTTGAGTTTCTGTTTTCCACTTTCTGGTTTTTCTTTTTTTGTTACTTCTATTATTTGGTCTATTACTATCTTGATCTTGTTGTTGCCTTTGCTTATCAATGCATCTAGAATCATATTAATTTTGTTGTTTATTTTTATCTACTACTGGCTTCTATTTTCTAAATGTTCTTTATTTCTTGTATAACTCTTGTATTTGTTAATTCTAACAGCTAGTTTACTTTTTTTACTTTGCATTTGCCAATGCTCTACTAATATTTTTTTCTTTTTCTTTTTAATTATCTTTCCTAACTATCAATGATTCTGTGCACTATGTGTTATCTATTCTTCTTTTTTTATTTTCTAAAACATACTCTTATCTTATTTGCATTACTTGGATATTTTGCCTATTTGTTCTAAAATGTCTTTTAATCTCTCTGCTTTCTGATCTACTAAGCACTTCTAATTCTATCACTTTGAACTATACTGTTTTTTTTTCTTTACTTGATAAACCTTGATATTTTTTTAGTTATTGTCATGTAATTAATTTCTTTCTTTTTGTATCAAACAGCTAATTTAAATATATTAAGCCTGCTTCATTTAATTTAGTTTCACTTTTTTTCTATAAACATGTATCTATAAGTTCTTTTATTTTGGCTTCATATCTCAGCATTGTCTATAAATTATCTTCTGTTCTTATATTTGTATTAAGCTTTCTTGCTTTTAGTAATGTTAAATAAGCTAAGTTACTTTTCCAACCTTCTATGTTTTCTGATATCTTTTCTATTTTCTATATATTATTTGTAAAATCTGCTTTTTGGCAATCTTGTGTTATTCTTAATTTCATTAAATGTCCAAGACTGTCTTGTCTATTTAGTCTTGCTAGTAGGCCATTTATCTGTTTAATTACTAATTCTTGTTATAATGTTCTGCAACTACTAAGATTTTTGTATTCTATTATGCAGTTTTCTAATGTTCTTTGCAGATTGCTTCTTTGTTTTGCCAAGCTTATTATTAGTTGGTATATTTTATACTTCTTTCTAATATTTTTGTAAATTGTAGCATATAACTTAACTTTGGTATTATTACTATATTGTTTATATATGCAATCTGGCTTATTGCTATTTTTTTATATCTGAGATCTCTTATTGTTTGGCTGATTATTCCTTTAGCTTTCTTCTTTATTAGCACTTTGCTCATTCTGTTATTTAATCAATTTCCAATAAGTGAACTATCTTATTTTTCATTTCTTCTGTTATCTTGCTTTTTTCAAAGATCATTTCTTTTTCTTTTTTCTTTACTTTTATGTCCATTATCAACAGCTTTGATTTGAATTCATTTTTATTTTTATATCATTCATCTTAAAAAATTCTTCTATTATCTTTAATATTTCTATTAGCTGTTCTTTACTATTTGCAATCTACATTTTGTCATCTGCATATGCAATAGCTGCTTGGTAGTACCTTGTGATGTTGTTGTATTGTATGTTTTTTCTAATTTGCTGCTTTACTATATAATCTAAATCTTTATCTTCTTGTATTTGCTCTAGTAATAGATCATAAAAAAGCTGTCATATTAATAGAGATATTACTTTGCCTTAATCTATGTCATTTTTTGCTATTATTTCTTTTGTTAAATCATGAGTTGAGATAATTTTTAGTTGTCTCTTATCAAATAAATTCAAAATATATTTTATTGTTCTTTTAGATATTTTGACTCTTTACAATGCTAGTTTCAAACTCTTAAGTAGAACCGAATTAAATGTCTTTTTCATGTTTTGCAAAAGTATCTATATCTTTTTGCCTTTTTCTTTTGCTTTTTTCATTATTATGTTGAGAATATATATTGGTTGTTCTGTTAAGTTGTCTGGAAGGTCTGCATAATTTGGTCATTTCAGTATTCTTTTTTTTATAAACACTTTGGCAAGCCTTTTTGTTATTACTTTTGTTATGACTTTTCTAAAAGTTTTATTAGTACTATTGATTGAATATTGTTTAAATTATATCTTCACTTAACATATTTTGGTATTGGGTAAACTTGTGCTATCTTCTATTTGGTCAATATTTTTCCTACTTCTAAACATAGGTCTGCAAAGCCTCTAAATATTTCTTGTATTTTCTTTTCTGCTTACTTTATCAAAATATAACTTATATCTAATATGTCTAAAGCTGTTTCTTTCTTTAGTTCTCTTAGTACCTCTTCTTATTTTTTTTCTTTAATTTCTTTTTAAGTTCTGTATACTATTCCACTTTGATGCTTTCTCATAGTTTATATATTTCTTTTTATTCTTCTGTTATCTTTTCTAATCTTGTATTTTTTTCCTAAATTGCTTTTTGTAATGTTCTGCTACTCTTACTCTAACATCTTCTAGACTTGTTAGTAAATTTGTTTTTTTTTTTACTTATTTAATGAACCTATCAAGTACTATTTTCTTATAGAGCCTATTCAAGAGGCTAGCTATTATCTTTCTCTAGTCTGTTCTAATTATTTTACATTTTTTATTTATATTCTCTTCTATTTGTTTTCTTTGTATTTGTTCTCAGTTTTTCTTTTTACTTTCTAATAATAGCTTTTTTCAACCCTTCATATCTTCTATCTATGCATTTGACTATTGTCTTTGTAATCTTGATAACTTTGCACCTATTTTCTTGTTTAGTGTTTTTAACTATTTATTTACTTTTGAAGCTTAACAATGCTTTCTTTTTGTTGCTGTTTTTTTTAACTTTTTCTTCTATTTGTATTGTGTTGTATACTTTTTTTAGATATATGTTTACTTGTTATTATGATAATTGCTTCTTTTATTATATCCCATATGTTGTTTATCTTTTCTGCTTTTCTTTTTTTTATTTTGTTCTTTTTTGTAAATGTCTTTTAACACCTCTTTTTTTTCTAGTCAGTTTTGAAATTCTGTGCATAATTTTTTTAGTTTTCTAATTTTGCTTAGTTATACAAGTATATAGTTCTTGACTGTTTTTTCTTTTAGTTTCTGCTTTGCTTTTTTTTGCTACTATATGTTTAATTCATACTTCTGCTATTACTATTCTGTAGTCACTCTCTGTAATCTTTCCTACTTCTTCAATTTCTGCTTTTTATAAACCTAAAGCTAATTCTTCTAATATTTATATATAATCAATTCTTGTTGCTGCTTCTTTATTTGATCATATATATTGTTAACTTGTTGGATTCATGTCTCTATATATGTTTCTAAAGTTTTGATTCTTTATCTAGTTGAAGATTGGCAGTTTTTTGTAATTTGCTGTTTGTGAATGTTATCTGTCTAAAATATTGTCTATTGTATAATTGAAATTACCCATTACAACAATTTGTGTTTGTCTTTTTCTCTTTAAGACCATTTCTACAATTTTTTGCTAAATGTTTTTTCCTATTACTTTGTTATTTGGTAGCATATAGACTGCAATCATTACTAATTCCAATTATTTGAAGTATAGTATAATCTCTATTATATATTTATTCATTTTCTTGACAGCATCTATATGCTTTTCTTATTATTCATCAATTATAATTTCAATGCCTGAATCTTTCTTCTTATCCTCTGCTGCACTTGTTTAAAATCCTACATATCTTGTATTTATTACATATGTTGAAAATTTTCTTTCTCTTTTTGTAAAATTTGTCTTTATAATTCTTATTATTGTGATTTTTTTTCTTTTGCCCAGCTAAGCAAATTTTCCAATTTTCACTCTTTGGTTTTAAGTCCATTAACATTATGACATGCTAGTCTTATTTCTTTTTTACCTTCCTTCTATTTTTCTTTTAGTAATCTTTATTTTGTTGCTGTACTTTTAACTTCTTTTTTTTCTTTACTTCAAATTTCTTCTTCTTGACAAAAAGCCTCAATTTTTTCTCTTTCTTTAAACATTTCTTTTTCTCTTCACAAGAACTCTTCAATCTTCTTGTCTATATTCATTGATTTGACTATAACAATCTTAGAAGCAGTTGGGTTGGTCTATCTTATTCTTTTCTTTATCTTTTTTTAGTCTTTTTAATCTTTCAAATATTAGGCTTAGAATGTCTTTGACATATGAGATTCTTTCTTGTAACCAGGTTTGGACTTCTTTTTTCTTCTTTTTTTTTCTTGATTTTTGTTTTTAATTGCTACATTTTCTTTATCTTGTATTTTGTTTTTATGGTTCTTACTTTTTCAATCACTTTTGCCTTCTCTTAATACTATTTTTCTTCTGTATTTATTTATCAAATCTTTAGCATCTTTTAATTCTTCTTTAGAGCTTATGTTTTCTTGTATTTCTCTCATTAGAAAAGTTTTTAAAGATGTTATATATCATTAGTAATCTTTAGATTACTATTAATATATAACACTTCTGCAGAGTATTATCATTAGTGATTACTAATAATATATAACAAAAATTCATTAAATTTATTTAAACTTTGGTTTATATTTTCTTAATAACTACTAATCCAAATTGGCTTAAATTTTTTTTTTTTTTTTTTTTTTTGGTATTAAGGTGACCTCTTTGGTCTTTTGACTTTTATTAATCACTTGTCGGTAT
>CAJVQA010007441.1:0-13836 GCA_910591915.1 Cetraspora pellucida | reverse complement strand
AAATTATATAATCGATTAGGG
The DNA here is from genome assembly GCA_910591915.1 of Cetraspora pellucida. Lineage (NCBI taxonomy): Eukaryota > Fungi > Glomeromycota > Glomeromycetes > Diversisporales > Gigasporaceae > Cetraspora > Cetraspora pellucida. The sequence continues at coordinate 13,815 of CAJVQA010007441.1, read as the reverse complement.
CATTTTTATTCAATTAATTAATATTATAAGGTTTCAATTTATAAATTAATTTATACATGTATTGTACTTACCAGCTAAGAATTAATTTTTATATAATTATTAGAGAAGTTTTATTTAATTATAAAGATATAATTTATAAATTACTTTTATACTCACAGGCTAATAATTCAAATTATATAATCGATTAGGGCATTTTTATTCAATTAATTAATATTATAAGGTTTCAATTTATAAATTAATTTATACGTGTGCTTACCATCTAAGAATTAATTTATATATAATCGATTAGAGAAGTTTTAATCAATTATAAGATCCGATTTGTAAATTAATTTTATACTCACCGACTAATAATTAATTTACATATAATCGATTAGAGAAGCTTTATTCAATTATAAAGTCTAGATTTGTAAATTAATCAATACTTACTTTCTAATAATTAATTTATATATAATCGATTAGAGAAGTTTTATTCATTATAAAGATTCAATTTGTATACTCACCGGCTAATAATTTAATTTATATATAATCGATTAAGGAAGTTTTATTAATTATGAAGATTCGATTTGTAAATTAATTATACGTGTATTTACCATCTAAGAATTAATTTATATATATTCGATTAGAGAAGTTTAGATAAATTATAAAGATTCGATTTATAAATTAATTTTATACTCACCGGCTAATAATTTTTTATATATAATCGATTAGAGAAGTTTTATTCAATTATTTAATATTATAAGGTTTGAATTTGTAAATTGATTTATACGTATACTTACCTTCTACAAATTAGTTTATATTTAATCGATTAGAGAAGGTTTAATTAATTATAAAGATTCGATTTGTAAATTAATTTTTTTATACTCACCGACTAATAATTTAATTTATATATAATCGATTAGAGAGTTTTATTCAATTGTGAAGATTCAATTTGTAAATTAATTTTATGCTTACGTTCTAATAATTTAAATTATATATAATCAATTAGCTAAGTTTTATTCATTTGTAAATATTCAATTTGTAAATTAATTTCATATTTACGTGCTAATGATTTATATATAATAGATTAGAGAAGTTCTATTCAATTGTAAAGATTCACTTTGTAAATTAATTCTATACTTACGATCTAATAATTTAATTTATATATAATCGATCAGAAAAGTTTTATTCGTTTATAAATTATTACAAAGTTTTCAATTTTTAAACTCACCGGCTAATATTTTAATTTATATAAATAATTAGAGAAGTTTTATTAAATTATATATTATGATAAAGTTTAAATTTTATACTCACCATCTGAAAATTCAATAAATAATTTATATAAAGTAGAGAAATTTGATTTATAAATTAATAACTTAATTAATATTAATATGTACAGTCGTCCTCCACTACCCTCTTTATAAGCATTATTTTTTGAAAAATCATTAGCAATATAATTGTATTTATTAAACCATTTCATATAATCGCATTACTATTAAAATTTATAATCACATCGGAGTGATTATAGAGGACGACCATATATGTTTATTGAAATTTTTATCATGAAAATATTATGAAACTATACTTCGTTTATTCAGATGTTTAGTAGGTATGGTAAGAGCAGGATCGATAATGATTGTAAAAGTTAAAAGGGTAATAAAGATTAAATAAAATTTTGCCAACATTTTGAGACAGAACTTTTTCAAAAGAAAACGTTAGTAGAACGCAAATGGAACGCGAAAGAAGAAAACAAACAGATCAACAATTTATAATTTTCTAGATGCGTGCTGTGCGATATTAAATACATACGTACACGTAATCAATTTAATTACATATTTACTATGATTTAGACTATAATCCAGTATAATTAGATAGCTTAATCACAGATCACTCATGAAATTTCCAGGCAAATTTACCTGCAGGACGACGTAAGGGATAATGCTCGTAATTATAATGCATACTATTATAACGCATACTATTATAATGCATGTAATTATAATGCATGTAATTATAATGCATGTAATTATAATGCATGTAATTACAATGCATATAGTTTGAGTTGAAGGACAGGGGCAGCTATAGATGTAACCCAAACTATTCAAATAGTGATGTATCCCAAACTGTTTCGGCACCAAATTACAGATACGCAATTTTTGATCGGGATTTGAGATTTTGCCGATATCGATATACTAGGAACCGAGTTTGTACAACGTAAAATGTAGTGTATAGATTACATGCAAGTACAATATCTTGGATCTGATTGGATGATCAATCCTTGTGACTTTGTGTATCACCCTGAGCAATGTGGTCAGCTAAATCTGAGCGAGTTTAGAATTACCTTTTTGATGTAGTTAGGGCTAGTGTGTTATGTATAATATCAAGAATGTAATTTATGCAGTATGAAGATTGTATACTAGCCGACCCCTAAAAAAGAAAGCGATATTTGCTTGCAAATCTTATACCAGGAACAGTGTATGTGGTATGAAGTGAGATTTGTCCGCAAAATCTTAAGTTTGATTGGTCCGCATGATTTATTCATCAAATTTCATACATGAATTTATTACGGTGTTGGAGGGAAAACCGGTTATAGCCGTTGCGCAACGATCGACGAAACGGGACCGGAAACGTGACTAGAAGTACGATCCGGATCGGACCCAAAACCAGTAATCGTGTAACCCGATTTCTTCCCATTAATGCCAAGATTCGGAACAACTTACCCACGATTATAAGCCTGGACCCACATGCAAAAAATTAGAACTAACCTAAAAAAGGAAGAAAAGATTAGTAGAATCATCACAACGTGCAACAAGGAAAAGGTGAAGATAACTTATCTTCATGGGTTTGCAACTGGGTCTTAGTACTGCAACAATGTTTTGGGATATAAGGTTGTAACTCTGAGGACGGAACCTACAAAATAAAGAAGTTGATAAAAAGAAGGAAGCATGAGTCAAAGGATGAGATTGAGCAATTAAAAGAAAAAGAAAATATTGGTATAGAAAAAAGAAAAACATTCCCAATATACTTCTCTGACAATTTGTTATATAAAATCTTTCTTTTAACATTAAGTGGAGAATAAGACCTTACATCCTCTACTCTTGTAATCAAAGAAAATTATTAATGAATAATTATAAGTAAAACAGTTTTATAAATTACAAAAAGTGTCAATAGAAATAAATATTCTTTAAACAAAAAATGTTTCTATCATTACCAGATAACTAGTTTGAAAGTTGTTTTAGTTATGTTAAATTGTAACTGCTTTACTTTACTTTTGAGTAATATTATATAACATCAATGATTTTGAAGTAACAATTTATTGTCTTTGTTTTATTCTTGAATTTATCCTATTGCTTATAACAATAGATATATAAATAAAAAATATAATTTAAATATTATAAAAAATAAAAACATAAGTGATATTGTAATTATAATAATTAACAATAGTAAAAACAAGAAATTTGACTCCTACACATTAACCTCAACATATATAATAGCTTGTTACAACCAATAACTCTACAAGAACTAACAGAAACTATAACCTCCTCACCAATCCACAAAGCTACAGGACCTTCTGGAATCTCAAATGAAATGTTATAAGATTTATCCAAAGTCACAAAGCAAATACTATTAGACATCTTCAATACATGTCTTAAATTAGAAAAAACACCAAGTGTTTGAAGGCATGCAAACATATAGGCAATTTCAAAAAAACAACTTTACAATAATAATCTTACCTATATTCACCCAATTACATTAATTGAACATAGCAGAAAAATCTTCACCAAGATAATTACTCTTCAACTCAATAAGATTTTTATTCAACATTCAATATTAAATGAACACAACAATATTGTACTTCCATTTACCTCAACTCTTCAACTCATACAAACTATTTCTCATATAATAGAACATGCCAATATAACAGGAAGTCAATACTGGATTTTGGCACAAGATATGTCTAAAGTTTACAACACAGTTCATATACCTCTCCTAATTAAAATGCTTCAGAGAATACATATACCAAACTTTATAATCAACTTACTAAACTATCTTCTCAATAGCAGACAAAATTCAGTTATTACAAGTATTGGATTAACAAAACCCTACACAATGCAAGATAGAATAGATCAAGGAGAAACCTTCTCTCTACTTCTATAGATAATTTACTATGACCTACTAATTCATCATATAGATACAACTTATAAAGAATACTGTCTTAACACACATACTCATCACACTACTCTATCAATAAATACTTCAGTAGTTGCATATATGGACAATACAATATGAATAGCTAAAAATAAGCAAGAACTGCAAAACATACTAAAAACAGTCAATTCATTCCTATCATATGCCAATATCAAAGTCAACCCTAGTAAATCAACTCTTATTACCAACAACTTTAATCCTGAAGCGAAAATAATATTTCAAAAAAAAATAATATATAATATTAAACCAAAAACAATTTTCAGACACCTAGGCATATGGTTAACTAGTGATCCATCCCTTCAACCCACAAAGAAATTCCTAATTCAAGACATTACTTCTAATCTTAATAAAATTAAATTTACAAAAATAACAGAAAAGCAAGCTATATATATTATTAATAACATTATTCTAATTTGTGCTGCATATCAAATGCAAAGCACATACCTATCAAAATGTAATTGCATTACAATTACAAATCTCTATACGAATATAGTAAAACAAAAAGCTAGACTAGCTAAATCTATACCAAACTTAACAATCCATTATCTAGACATATATGCACTAAATATATTATATAATATTCAATAAAAACAACAAATTTGTATGCTAGACAGAAGTATCAACTCACCTGATTTTGATAAATAAAGCCTAAAGATAAGACTACAACAAATTCAAAATGATGCCAATTCAAATGAATCTATTCTAATAGAACAACCAATACTAACAGTAAATGAAGCAAGAACAAATACAGCCCAAATGATACTTACACTTCATATACTTAAAATTCAACTGGAACATATAGCAAATCCATGGCCAATTTCTAAACAAACAAAAGACACATCTATCAACCAAATTCTCCAAAACATAAAACAATCCCAATCAATTAAACAAAAATTAAATTCATACAACATTACTTACATCGAACAATTCCTTGATTATACAAATTATAAGACACTAAACTGAAAAGCCTTTTATCATAATATACAAAAGATACCTAGAGGAAAAATACCAAAATGGTTCAAAACGATCACTAACAATATAACCTCCTTATCAAACCCAACTACAATTCTTTGATGTTCTAATCCATATACCTTCGTTAATATGAACAACCTTTATTCTCAATAGATAATTAAAAAATCCTAAATTTTTGGCAAAGTAACAAGCATTAATAATAATTTAACTAGAATTAGACACTACAATAATCATCCACTAAATGAATAACAACTTATTCCATGCTTTGGATGTGAACTCAAAAACCCAAGACTCAAAACAACTTATAGCTACTTCAACACAGCTAATTTTTAAAATACAAGTTGACTGTCATAAACGAATTCATGCAATTCTAAAATGTTTATATTCTGAACAAAAAACCAGCCAAATTAAACAAGAGCAAAAACCACAACTATTAACTGAAAAATATCGTACCAACTATAGATTTATTCAAGCCTTTGTAAAAGAGCAAGAAAAACTATAGGAAATCTTCACAACAATTACCTTTTCTAAAAAATTAAAAATTACACTAACATTAAACTATAAAAAAACAAACAAACACAACATACCATTCAATCAACTTGAAATACTATATGACAGGAAAATTTGGCACTGTACAAATCAGTCATTTCCTTCTATAACCTATAGATTATTAACAATGCTAGCTATAATATTCACAATAATAATTGCAGAAACAAGCATCAAAATTTCAATAGACAGCAATTCAATTAAAAACAAAATTACAACAATTCTGTCGAACAAACTTAAGCCAAGACAAAAACTCAGAAAAATTCAATTCAACAACATAACTAATTTCTTAAATACTATAGTAAATACAAAAAATTTACAAATCCAAATCAACACAATAGAAGAAAAAATCAACATAAAAGATGCAGCATACCAATTTTATACAGATCTCATTCCAAGCAAAGTACTCAATAATACATTTGCTCCATATATACTAAACACACCAACTATATATTCAATTCATCAAATACCTAAAATTCTACAACATGCCGAATTAATGACAATATGGAACAACCAAAATTGTATTAAAAATATTACAAAATGCCTCCCAAATATTAACTGGAAACTTATATTTACATATTTGAACTTTCAAAACAAACCTCTAAGTTGAAACACTGATCCTAAAAAATCTACACTAAAAACATTTAAAGTCAAAATCTTAACTTCTGAACTTCCAACCTATTTAACTCTATACAATAGAAACCCAAAATCTTATTCTAATCTATATTGTACAAAGTGCCCTAATATACCAGAAGATATACTTTACATGTTAACCTGCCCTTACAATCAAGTAGAACTAAAAGAAATAATAAAAGAAGCAATTATTAAAAACTGTGAAGACAATGAGATCGAATCATCCATAGCATCAGACTTAGCACAAGAAATGCAAGACATTCATATTAAACAAAAAATTCCAATAGGAATTATATCTGACAACTTATCTAACTTAGGACTATTAAAGAAGAAACTAAACTTGCTTTCAAATATATATTATCAAATTGCAAAGAAAATGCATAAATACATATGGAAACCAAGCAGACTACATCCTCAATGTCACTCTTTACTCTCACTAACCCCTTCTAAAAACATAGATGCCACATCTACAGCTTCTATAAATAGACAATATACAATATGGCTTCATAGATTTATACAATTTAACCAAACATCTCCTCTCACTGAACCTATAAACTAGAGGTCTCTTAACCATTCTAGCTAAGAATAAGTTGAGGGTAAATTAGCTCTAACTCCTACTCCCTTAGTTTAATGTATTAATTTGTACTAATGTACTTAATTATATATTATTGAAATAAAGAACTAGAGGAAAGACCTCTCTTAAAAAAAAAAACAAAAAAAAAAAACAAAAAATTTGACTCAAAAATTAGAAACTCAATATAAATTAATTTGTTTATTTATTTGATATCATTTTTTTATAAGATCTTTTATTAAATTAATTAAATAATAATCAGTAATTGTAAATAACCTTATAGAAGGTACATAACCCAAATCATTACTAATATCATTAAATCTCTATTATTTAACACTTGCTATAACAAATTTCTCTAATATTATCATCATCTTTTACTACAATTCCAACTTATTATAAAAATATTTATTTAATATTTATAACAAATTAATTTTATATACTTACTAAATACTTCTATAGTAATACTAAAAACAAACATTATTTTTGCTCAAATATCTAATTACAATGTTTATAAAGAAACTTTATAAGAAATAGTGCATGCTGTTTTTATCCAAGACTAATATTTCAATGCTTAAATGATCTTTTAGTTTCTTTACTCATTTGTTACTTTTAGACAAATTTCTTTAGGTGTTTAGATAGCATTGGTGCATAAACAAATTTATTGTATAATAGATAATTTAAAAAAAATAAAAAAAATAAAAGAAAAAAGAAAATAAAAAAACAAAAAACTTCAGAAGATTTTCTAGTATATTTTTGGGTTTTTTTATTTCTTTTTTTTTAATTTCTTTTTCTTTTTCTTTTTTATTTACTATATTGTGAGATGTATATAGCTATAAGCTTATAGTTTTCCTTTCATATTGTAAGATGTTTACAGCTATGAGTTTTTTATTTGTTTTATTTTGTTTTTTTATTATTTGATTATATTTATATATATATGTATTATTATTATTATTATTATTTTGGATAATAGGTAAGCATGAGTACTTCAAGCTAGAAACTAAATGTTTCAAGCACACAACAAATAGTAAAAGAAAAACATAACTTTCTTCTTCTTTATGCCAAGCTTTATTACTAATATTGCAGGTATGCTACATAGTCATGTGCTGATCCTTATGATAATAGTCCTCTTGTGACTTTGTCTTAGTCAAACATATTATTCTTGTTTGATATCTAGTTACAATGTTTACAAAGAAACTCTAAAAAAACAAGAAGAGAATTATAATACTGCTTGTTTTTATTTCTCTCAAACTCTCTTTTTTTTAGTTTTTTTTTTTTAAAAAAAAAACTATTTTGGAAGATGTTCTAATCTGAGTTGTAATAATTGATCTTAAGTATAATATAACTGCCTTTAATAACTAACCTCTAATAGTTATAATTCAGAGCAAAGTAAGTTATATTTTTATTGCTACTGTCACCTCTCCAATACAGAAACTGTGACTTGAGTACTTTTTTGTTAATCCAACATGTTTAGTTACTCTCTTTATAATCTGAGTTATTGCTTTTACTGTTAGTTTTTCTCCTGTAACTGATAAAAAGATATTGTTTTTTTTTTTCTTTCTAATATATAGGTATCTCTCTAATAACTTAACTGAACAATACATTGAATTTGTTGGTTCAATTGGAATGAACTTTTTACTTGCAAGTTGGTCAGTCTTTGAATAGTTTATTCTTATTCATAGAAGGTTATTCTCTTTTTTCAGACTATCTAATACTAGTTCTGTTAATTCTTCTACCCTTTACATAGTACATAACCCAATTACTATTAGAGCACAATCTCTTGCCTACAACATTCTGTTTACATTTTTTGGTAGTTTGTTTACAAATTTTTTAAGTACTTTAATTAGTAGTAAATTTATTGTCCACATTGCCTTGTAGTTTTTTGTTGCTAGTTTCATTAACATTCTGCACAACCTTCTTACTAAATAGTTTTTTATTGGGTTTGGAAGGTTGACCATATCATGTTAATTTAAAATAGTTGCAAGAATCAATAATGGCTTAACTACTTGTTAACAGAAATCCGACTAAATAAAATAGACCAAAATGCAATTGGTAAAGGCTAATAGGTAACTCAAATTATGCTACTTGCAAAAAGTTAAAAAATTTTTCTACCATCTTGTTAGTTTGTAATTGTAAGTGAATCTTAGTAATAGCAAGAATTTCACATATATAAGAAAATTATTTAGAGCAGCATTTGCATTGTCATGAATTTTCAATTTTTGTTTTTTAGTAGTTGTATTATTCCTACTGGGCTTGGCAAAAAAATTTTCCTCAGATTTGATAATAGAAGTTCAAATGTTTGCTTGCTATTAAGGTTGGTTACCAGAATTCAAATATCCAAACTGGTAAGACTATTGTTATAGTATCTTGACACTCTAATACATAATATAGCACATGATCTATTTTCTTCAGTAGTGTACAAACATAATTAGTTTCTTCTTTCTAGTCTTGTGTGAAGCAGTCTACTGCTTTTGTAGTTAGAGAATACTATTATGAATTAAACTATTTTGTATGTATTATTATTTTACTAGACATTTTGTTAATAGTATATAGGTCCTATATTATTTCTAAAAGCTCAAAATACTCTCTTTTTAGTCTCAGTTCTCTTTATCAAAGTATCTTGTAATTTTGTCTGCTGGATTTCTCTTGCTTGGAACCTAGCAAAATTTGAATATTCAAATATCTATTTTATCATAAAAGTTTTATACTCTTTTTATAAATTTCTTTTGCCAAAGTGTCTTTTCTTCTGCCTTTATTGTCTTTCATGCAATCTGATTGTCTATAAATACTGTTACTTAGTAGTGAGCTAGTCTTTTTTTGAAAATTTCAAGTCTATTAAAGTTGCCTCTAATTCTAATTTTGCTATTTCTGTATAGCTGTACCTTCTTTACTAATTGCCAAATGCACTTTGTCTCTCTAGTATTACTAACTATTCTGTCGTAAAAGTATCTACAAACAGTAATAAAATCTAAAAAAGTTTTTATGCTGGGTAGTTATTCTTTTTTTTTACATTTTGTAGTAGCCACATTGCATTATTTTTCACCATTTGTAATAGCTCAATTTGCTGATCTCATTCCTATGGTTTTTGATATACTGCATCTATTATCAAGTAAAATTCAAGACATCTTACTTTGTTAAAGCAAAAGCTCTGCTAAGACTCATTAAAGATTCTGTTACTAATACCAAAAGCTGAGCTAAAAGCATTGTTCTTGTGGTTAATATTTGTAAAGCTCTTTTTATCTTTACTAATTTCTTATCTGGAATTATCATCTGTACTTTTTTTGTATTGAGTATAAGTTCATAGAACTTTGGTTCTTGTGTTGAATCCCATGATCTCTTGTTTAAAAGCACTAAGGCATCTTTTAATAGGTCTGTTGCAATTATATTATTTCTTTGATATATTAGAATTTTGCAGTTTGGATATGCTATTTAAAAATCATCTATATAATTTTCACAATATATGCCAATTGACTTCCAATGCCCTATTAGGGCACATATAATCTTCTAAAAGACCCAGACTGCTTGGCAGAGTCTAAAAAGTAGGACCCTGTAGTAATATTATGTCTCTTTGAATTTGAAGCCTAGTAACTGTTGTGCTTGCTTTGTCATCAGTAGGTGATGATTACTATTTTTTAAATTAATAATTATTATCTACTAATTTTTTTTACTATGTAAATGAAGGTGTTTAAACTTTTAAAATGAAATGTATTTTCTGGTAAGATTCTGTTTAGTCTTCTTAGATCTATTATTAATTTTTACTTTTTTTGATTCTAGTTTCAGATGTAGAAAAATTGGACTCACTTTCATTAGAAGTCTGGTTGTTTTAGACTTCTTCTTGCTATTACAATTGCCTTTTTATTTAACAACTGAGTTAGTTTCTTCTTTGTCTATTTTTTTTGTTTTTTTGTTATTTAATATTGTTATAGATCATTTTGTACTACTAATTGCAATAACTCTCTTAAATACAGTAATATTTCATAATTGAGCCAGTTTTGTATTACTGGTGCTACCTATATCTTTTTTTCAATATTTTACTACCTCAGATTTGTTTAGTTGTCCAATTACTGTTCTCAAACTGTTTCAAGTATAGTCAGCTAATGTTTCTGAAATGTTGTATATACTTTTAAAAGTCCTGGTCATAAGGATTTTTTTCTTAATTGCAGACCTGTTGGTTTTTGAGAAGAGGCAGTTATTTGAATAATGTCTAATGTCCTACAAATATAACAGATAAGGTTTTCAATTTTTTTTTTTTCTTTCATATGTTGATTATAATTAGTTCTTGATTCACTAAATTTTTTGTGTCCTTTATAATAGATAGTTTTTTGATAAATTTTGGTTTATTATAGTAGTTCACTTTCCTATATCTGTCAAATTTCTTACCATAACCTGAACTTTCATAGTAACTTGGTTTGGTATGCCAACTTGCTTTACAAAAAACAGTTTATTAGATGCATATTTTTATTTATTCTTTTTCTTCAATGCTACTACTTGTCTAGCCTTATTAATTACTTTATTATATTTAGTTAAGCTTTTATTTTTTGACTGTAGCAGTTCTGTTGCTACTTCTTATTTATATTTTCTTGCTATATCCAATACAATAATTCTATTATTTGCTTTAGTTTATGCTACTTCAATATGTTTTAGTGCTTCTTTCTCTGATGTTAAGCTTAGTGCTATATTTAAATTTTAACCAATCTGTTTTAAAGCATCATATTTATACTGATCTCTAAGTTTTTAAATTTTTTATTCAGCTAGCTATCTCTTATCTTAGCTCTAATACTCAATTTCTTTACTCTTTCAGTTATGTTATTTATATTCTTTCTAAAGTACTTGATCTTTTTTAGTAGTTTCCTTATTTTTATTTCTTTCACCTTCATGTTTTTTTGTCTTTTGTTAGGTCTTTTCTTTCTAATTTCCTTATTACTTAAAGTTTCTGATACTAAACTTGATATAAATTTAGTTACAAGAGAAGGTTTATTTATTTGTGCAAAAAGTTCTTATACTGGAGTATTTATTGAGTGTGTGTCTGTTTCTTGCATGTGGTTTTGATTCTGTTCTCTGGTTTCTGCTAAACATTCTATCAATTCAATCTTGCTTTTAGTGAAATCCAAGTTTAGTAGTATGCATAAGTTTTAAAGACTTTCTATAGTCATGTTTGTTTATTTAAAATTGTTCTGTTGAGCTTTATTTTGTTCATTTATTTGTTTTTTTTTTTTTTTTGTAAGATATCTGTATATGTATTATTTTATTTTTTCACTCTTTACACATATTAGTCTTGGGTTATAAATACTTCAAGCCAGAAACTAAATGTTTTATGCATACAACAAACAGTAAAAAAAAAGCACAACAGTTTTCTTCTTAATGCCAAGTTTTATTATAGTCATGTGCTGATCATCACAATAATAGCCCTTCATAACTTTGTCTTGGTTGGGCACAAAAAAATATTTACATATATCTACTATATAAACTTATTATTATATCAAATTATTATATTCCCTTTATTAATAATTTTTTTAACATAGCTCTCAAATTTTAATTTAATTTTCAAATTGCCAATCTTATATCTACTAATACTAAATTCAAATCACAAATCAAATCTAAAACTTTTATATACTTCAAACTATAAACACAAACAATATACTCTTTTCTGAATATACAATTGCATCTTAGGCCTCCAATTCTATAAATAGAAATTTACAATCTATTCCTTATATTAAATTTCTTGAGCTGTTAATCAATATTTAAAATGTTTGAGACTACAATAAAAACCTTAAATAGCAAATGTGAGAGTACTTTTGTCTAACAAACAATCTTAACATAATTAGTATTACTAAAACTAAAATAGCTAACACAAATGTAATAACAAAGTTACAAAAATTTTAACACTTTATATATACTAATCATACAATAATAGCCAAAAGCTGATATTGCAATTATGATTAATAATTAGCTCAAATTATATGTTTACAAAATATATAACTTTCAAAATTATGCTATTGCTATTAAACTTTCTTTAAACATAACTTCAAATTTTGTATTATATTAGTATATCTACTTTGTAATAAAAATTTAATTCAGATTAATTATTCAAAATATTGTTATTTCATGACTTTAACAAACTACAAGTTCAAGCTTACAACCTATTATTTAAGAAACTTTAATGTTTCTAATAATAGTCTATATACTTTTTTTATTAAATATAAATTATTATACTTTTTTCAATATAACAACATGTATGACCTAGCTGTTTATATCTAATTATTAATCAATACTTAGCAAAATAGTTGATTTTAAAGTTGAATTGACTACATCTGGCCAAGCCACTTATTTATTTATTGTCTTACCTTATATAATACTAATAACTCTAAAACTAGCATAAATAATGATTACAAAATTTTAGTTTTCTCTTGGTCTTTTCTTTATACTTATTATAACAAATAATATTCTGTAATTAAAACTCAAAAAAGAATATTTTTTTTATAAAAAATAAATAAAGAATTTTGGCAATTATATACTGATCAAGTTATTATTAATCTTAGTTTTAACTATATATCTATAACTGTTAATACAACAAAATCTTTAGAAATAATATAATACAAAATTCAGATCAGTATTATCTCAACTGTTTTTAAACATATTTCTAACAAAAAAGTTATAATATGTAACTTTTAATATATATATTTTGTCAAAGTTTTCTTTCTATATTATAGGCTTAAAATCTAGAAAATATAATTTAACAAATTAAAGCCTTATTACAAAACCAAACATTTATATTGTAATAAAATTTACTAAAAACTATTAAGCTGTAGCAAATTTTAAAGTGATGAGTGTCAAGTAGAAGATCTTTTTATTTAAAGGAAAATAAAATAAAAGAAAAGAAGAAATATAAAAATAAATAAAATAATAACTAATTA
>CAJVQA010007440.1:0-13837 GCA_910591915.1 Cetraspora pellucida | reverse complement strand
ACTATATTCACAATCAAAATCTACTTCTATCCAATTGTTTCTATTTTTGAATACTTCTTTGATTGTTTTAATATAATAATTATTCCCTAGAATCCACTGAACATACTTTATTTTTTCTTCTTTGAATTCATCTGGCAAAGCATATGTTGGCATATTTGCCTTAAAGGATTTGTTCTTGTTGCATATCCTGTTTTCTGGAGACAATCAACTATGCTCAATTGTACTTGCAGGAAATGAGATGCTAGTTTTTTCATTAAATAGTTCTTTCTCTTGTTCTTTTATTTCCATGTTTGTGTCTTGGTGATGCAGTGTAGTAATGCTGAGACCTTTCATTTGTTTTTCTAATGATTTCAACACTTGCTTCTCATTTGTTTTTTTTTTTTCTTGGTGTATTGGTTCTTTGTTATTGTTTATATTATATTTGAAGGATTCTGAATTGAAGCTTATTGACCTAAGCTTTTCTGCCCATTTATTAATTATTTCTTCTTTGAGCCAGCCTATTTCTGCTATTCTTAATGTTTCTAGTATTTGACCATATACTAACATATCCTGAGGCATAATATGTTTTGGGTCATATATTGTTAATTCTTTAGTGATGTGCTCTATACTGCTTGGGTTCTGTATACGAGTTTTAAGGACTTGGTCCAAAGTTCTACAGTCTATATGTCTTCGATTTCTATCTCCTATTCCTCTAATATAAGATATAATATCTGCGTTGCAATTTTCATTTATTGGTTTGTATTCTAAATTTGGAACAAGATCTTTCTTTTTTGATTGGTCAGTATCTAGAATTAAGCTTTGTAATATTTGTTAGTATGTTGTTAGTACTATGTTACTAATTCTATTGTACTGCTTGCTGTTTTCTAATTTGGTATAAGGCTTGTTTGTTTGTTGTTGTTTGTTGTTGTTGCAGTTATCACATGGTTTGTTTTTTATTTTTTCAGGGTAATGCCAATTCTCCCAAAATTCAAATTTTTTTGTCGAAAAAGTTGCTGTTTTATTTTAATAGCTTGGTGCAACTTTCTTTGTCTTCTAACCTCTACTATATTATATATATTTCCTTCTAATACAGCTTTTTTGTTAGTTGTCTAAAGGGTGTTTGCTAGCCAGTTTTCTTGTTGTTTTTGTATTTTGTTTTCCCTTGTTTTGGAATTAAGGATCAGCAAAGAAAGTTGTTGTTACACAATTATTAGATTATATAGTATATAGTATAATATTTATTATATATTATATAATATACTATAAATTATATAATATTGGCTACATGTAGCCACGGCTATATATAAATTTTTCCTAAAAAAAAAATTGAGTTTTAAAATATAGTGCACATGCACTGCAGTGCAGTCTTTAATTTAGCCAATCAAATTTGTATAACAAAAACAAAATTTTGATTGTTAAATTGCTTTTGGAATTCTAATAAAAAAAATTCTTTGCTAAAATTTGCATATACTAATGCTTAAATAAAATTTTAAACCTTACCCTAACCCTAAAGTAAATTAAAAGTTATTTTTTGTTTTATATACAAATTTGTAAATTAATTATAAAGGTGCATTGCAATGCATCATGCACTAAATACTAAAATCCAAAAAAATTTATAATAAATTAAATTTTTTAAAAAAATTAATAATCTTTATATTTAATAATTTAGTTAATAAAAAGGATTGGCAAAAAATTTTGTGTAATATGTAGAGTATATAGTGTACAGTATATGTAGTATGTAATATATAATATTTTTTATTTAATTTTTTTTTTTTTTTTTTTTTAAAGAGTGATGTTTATAGCTCGTAATCTTTTATTAAGACTTACAACCTACAAATATTGTAGAGGGGTATTACATTTTGCATATCAATAAGGCTACAATTAGCCACTCATACAACTTTAGTTATTGTTTATTTAAAGGTTCTGCTTACAGGTTACCTACTAATTGCTATACCTAAAACCCACCTGTGAGTTCCTTATTTAAAGTCTCTAATTTTCAATATTTTTTCTGTAGTACCAACTTAATTTTTTTAATAATGAACCTTAGGGCTACTTTACTCTTGATGCAAACTCTACTAAATAAAAGTAGATCCCATAACTATACCTATTTGGATTTATAATACTAGAGATGATTCTATATTAGATAAGGCCAATCTTTTCTACAAACTTAATAACATTCTTCATATTTCTCACTATAGTAGTGCCCACACTCTGCTATACCAGTTTCTTTCTGAGAATTCTTTAGATCAAATATGTATCTTTACTTGGACTTTCACAGGGCTTCACATCTGATTATAGGCTTTATTTTTGGTTATAGAGTATTTTTACCTCTAGCCAGACTCGAACTGTTGACCTTGTCTGTAAGGGGATGAGAGCTTAACAAGTAAGCTATGGGACCCAATCCCATTTTATTATTATTTTTTTATTAATTATTGGTTTTCTTTTTTGTTTTTTTGTTTTGTTTTTTTAATTTTTGTTTTAATTGTTTTTTGATTATTCTTTAGATTGTAGACTAATACAGACAAATTTATTTACATTTTTATAAATAAAATTTGGTATAATAATATTTAAAAAAAAGGATTGCTTTTTTGCAATATTTATTTTTAAATTATAAAAAAAAAAATTAGATTACTTATAGACCAAAAATAAATAATTTTAAAAAAAAATTTTTAGTAAAAAAATTTTTTAGTTTATTTTTAATAAACTTTTTAAATTTTAATTTTAAATTTATACTTTTTAATACAACTTTTTAGTTTATATAAAAATTACAATTTTAATTATAGAAGATGACAATCCTAGTATAGTAGTTGGGTTGTCATCCTCTAAGCAGTAGGTTCAGAGTTCAAATCTCACTAGTAGTAGAATATTTGAAAAATAATCCTATTTTTGTAACTTGTATAGGGTATCAGAAGTCATAACTTTGTAATTCTGATTGTACCAAGACTAACTTTAGAAGTGTATAATGTTATATAAATAAATTTGGAAAGTATATATTTTATAAGAAGCTCTGTTTAGAAATCCTAAATAAAGATGTAGTATAATCTTTAATGGTATTATTTATGAAAATCTTAATACAAAGACAGAAATCTGAGACAGTTAACCTGTATAGACAAGAACCCTAAGTAAAAGAATTTACCAACTTGGCTACTGGCTAAACCAGATATGAAGTCACATTATACAAAGCTAACTGGATTAGTAGTATAAGAGAACTTGCAAGTATACTTGCTGGCAAAACCCAGACAAATCCCAAACTTCAAAAAAACAAATTGCTTTTATAAAAAATTAAATCAACAAAATAATTTTGATATTTTGTAAATATATTATATATAGTTATAAGAATATAAATTATTTGTTTAAATAAAGATTTATTAATAAAGTTTTTAAGATATTAATTTGGACTTGAGTTTGGGATTTGAACATGGACAAACCCAAACTATAATAGTTTGGAATTTGGACAGCAAGTATACTTGCAAGAGCATACAAGGTACTAGTGAGGTTGTAAAGAAGGATATTGGAGTTATATAAACTCTAAAAGGGTATAGCAGTTTAAAGATCATCCTGGTTGCAAGTGTTGGTCTTAGCCATAATGATACCAAGTTAGCTAAAAATTGGGTAACAGAAGGCTTTGATGGATTTAGTACAAGGTTAAAGATTCTTCATATAAGTAAACCACTTTAAAGATCTAATAATCATAATAAATATATACTAATAAAAACTAAGATAGTTAGTAGAGTAGGTAGACAGGAACCAGAGTGTTTAAATAGAGGATCTACAAGCAGATTCTAGGTATGGCAGCTAGTGTAGAACCTTTAGGCAAACTATTTAAATTAGACAATAACTAAAGTTGTATGAGTAGCTAGTTGTACATTCTTTCTATAGTTACTTTCTATAGTTGTTATAATAATACAACCACAAAACTAAAACATACTATCAATAAAAACCTGTATTGCAAGTACTTATCTTTAATATTTAAAAAAAAAAAACAATTTTAATTATTATAAGTTTAGTAATTTATATATAAAAATTAATACTTGTCTTAAGAGCAAAAATTTTTTTTAGCTTCAGAAATATATAAAATTTTAAAAAGAATAGTTTTAGGCATTTTTCATGAAAAATGTGCATTTACATGAATTGCCCAATGATGAATTAGAATTTTATCAGAATTTAGTATAATATAGCACAATCATAAAGATCAAAACAAACTTCTATTTTTCAAAAATTGTTTATTTCTCAAATATTTGCATAAAAAACTACCTTTCATGCTCTAACAAAAACTTTTCTTTGAGCAATATTACTATAAATACTACTAACACTAACCCTAACATAAACTCTAATTCTATCTTAAACGAATTTGGTTATAGAAAATATACAACTTATATGTATCTTGCAAAAGACACCTATAATTTCTTTTTTAAAAAACCTAAAAAATATTTTAATAGTAAACCTTAATATTATATAACCTTTAAACTTTAATTAATTAAAAGTTTTTTAATAAAGTTAAAAAAGTTTCTTAACAAAGTTTATAAAGTAGATTTTTAAAAATATTTTTTATTTAGTAAATATATTGCTAAAATTAATTGTTAAATTTTTATTATAAAAATTAATTTTAAAAAAATTAATACAGACAAATTTGCTTGTATTACAATTTAAAAGATAATTTATTTTTTATATTTTATTTTATTAATCTTTTTTTAATAGTTTTTTATATATCTTATAATAATTTTAATGTTTTATTAGTAAAGAACTGAAAAAAAACATTGTTTTTGTTTAATAATTAAAACTCAGGTTGGTCTTTAGTAAATATAATTAAGAGTATTTAATTGCTAATTTAAATAAGATCAATATTATTTTTATATTAAAATTTGAAATAAAATTCTTATAATATTAACTATATGGGGTGAGTTAATAAAAAAGAGACAAATTTGTTCTAAATAAAAGTTTTCTTGACTTTAAGCTTAAATATCTCAACAACTATTTTATTAAATTTGATAATTTTTTATTTATTTTAATTTTATATAATTTCAAGATTAAAATAAAAAATTTTTTAGCAAATTTAATTAAATAGTTGTTGAGTTATTTAAATTTAAAAATTAAAAAAATTTCACTAAAAATATTTTGTTTCTTTTCTATTGACTCCCCTTTATAGATAAAAATCTAAATACAATTTAATAATAAATAATTTTTTTATTAAATTAAAGATAGGAGTCATACTTTAAAATTATATATAAATCTAATGATAATTTTTTTTTATATTTAATTTTATAAAAATTATATTAAGTAAACTAATTTTAATAATTAAGTAAAAGTTGTAGAGTAGATTTTTTAATTCTAATAATAGTAAAATTATTAAAATTAGTTAAAAACTTATTGAAATATAAAAATTTAAAAACTAGGATATAAAATTATATAATAAAATTAACTTATAGGTCTACATAAATTAACTAATCAAATTTTGTATTTTTGTACTACTTAAGCAATTTTTTTTTTAATCTTTAATAGCCTTGTTGATCATCTTTATTAAGAGTTTTATATATATGATTTTGTACAAAGTTGGCTTAAATTCTGGCTCAACATCTCTTAGCTGCTTCTATGAGTATCTAGGAGCAGTCTACCATACTGGTCAGAAGTTAATCTGTTCAGAGGGCTATACCAAGCTAGCTTTTAGAGCTATAAAAGAATGGTCTTACTTTCTTTTCTATATAATCAATAACTAAACCTAATCAAAAACTTTGTATTTTCTTTTTTTTTTTTCTCTTTTATAGTTTGACCTTAATTCTTTTCTATAACTTTATTATATACTTCTTTTATTAAATTATCAATTGTATCACTTTTTGAACTGCTTTTTTTTTTTTTATTCACAAAGCTAATTTTATTTGCCTTTTCCAAATTGGTAACTGCTTTACAGTATCTTTTTTATATATTTTCAAAGAAGCTATTTTATGCTACATTTGTCCAAATCATTATGAATTCTTTAGCTTCTTTGAGAGTTTGGATAAGGCTTTATATTATTGTTTTGGCTTTTTCTTAAATTAGCCCCTTCATGCTTTTGGATCTATATTCTTTTTTTTTTTCTGCTAAATCTCTTTATAAGATTTCTATTAGTTCTAATTTGTTCGTTTTCTTTTGAATTTTTTTTAAGAACACTGTTTAGACCAAATTAATAGCTGAATTTTTTATAATGGCCTATTCTTTTTTATGACTTTACATGTAGCCAGATGTTCTTGATCTTCTTTATGGTCTTTATTATATAGAATGCAATATAGTTTTTTGTATATATTTGGGTATCTTTTTGCTAGAGTTTTCAGTATTGGTAGTTTTTTGTTAATACATTTAATTAGAGTTGTGATTTCTCTATTTTTTTTTATACTTTTACATCTGGCTCCACTTTGGCTTCTAACTTTTTTAATAACAATGATCAGTCATGTTCTTCTTTTTCTTTATTTGGTTCTAATTTTTGAATAGTTGATGTAAATCTTCATTCCAAGTCAATCTTAAAATTTAAAATGTTTTTGACAAATTATCTTGTTGGTTCTTTTACAATTGTTTCTTTTTCAACAAAGTGATATGTTTGAACTAGGTGGTGGCATAACTATAATTCAATCTCTATTTCTATACTACTTCCCTCTTTTGCTATTTTATTTACTCTAAAATTTCATTTATTATTACTATGTTCCTTAATTTTAACTAATTCTAATTCTAATTTTTTTAATTTAAATAATTCTATTATATTTCTTTTCAAGTTATGATTATTTTCTTTAATCTATTGTCTACTTCTTTTAAGCTTTTTTTCTCTTTTAAGACCTAATATTGCTGCAGCACTAGCTGTATAAATCTTAATCTTTCTTTTTTTTAGTATTATTAATAATACTAACTATGTAGCTAGTAGTTTCAATTTTGTTAATGAGAGCCAATTTTAGGCATCTCTAGCATCTTCATCAATTATTTTTTCTTTTTTTGCATTAACTTGTATTTAGTCTGCTCCTATGTAGTTGATATTAAAAGTATTGTTTGTTGCAGCTTTTTTGAGTAATCCATCTGTATAAAAGATAAGTTTTTTATCTGAATTTAGTTAGTTTTTTTGCTTCTTAAAAATAAGAAGTTCTTTTAACTCTTTGCTTAGTTATTATTTTTTAATTAATTTTATATCTAGATTATAACATATTATATCTTTAAGCTAAGCTTTAGACTCATTTGTTTTAGTTCTGTTTTCTTTCTATCAGCTATATATCATTTCTTTGACTATTATAAGTAGTAGATTTTTACCTTTTCTAATAAATATCGACAGTAAATCTTGAACTTTTTTTCTATTACTTCATTTTTTACAGCTTTTCTGTTCTTCTATATGATCAAAACTACATCTTTCATATTTTTTAAAAACTTGGTTTGTTTTGCCTTCAACTGATTTAATCTTTCAATACTTTGTAAATACTTTTTTTGATATATTCATAACTACCTTTTTTATTAACAAGTTATTAGTTTCTTTTTCTTTTAATAGTTTTAGTACTATTTATTCTCTTTTTTTATTATTACTTAAGCAACTATCAAGTGGTGTTTGAAGTACCTTTCTGTTTTTATTTGGTAATACATATTTAGGTTTTAATTGTCTATTGTTTTTGTTTTCTAATATTATTTTTTTAATCTTTTTAAACTAGCTGGCTGTTCTATCTTTGTTTAATTCTTTTCTTAATAATTTAAATTGGTGCTAAGAAATCATTTTGGCTTTTGCTTTATTAATAAGCTAATTTTTTAAGGTTATATTAAGTTTTTTTAATACTAGAACTTCTGGCAGATAAGTTTGTTTTTTAGTACTTCTGCAATTCTTAATTTTTCATCTTTTTTTCGATATTTATATTATTGAAATGAAATAATATTTTAATATTGTTTAACATGCTAAATTATTTTTTTATAGATTATTACATACTTTTAGTACAATTTTATGTCAATTCTTCTCTGTGTACCAACAAGCAAAAGGCCTTGGTTTACTCTGATTTTTGTAAATCTCCTTTAACTTATTTAAATTAAGTCTTGCACATAAATCTGAAATTTGTTTTGTTATAAGTTGATTC
This sequence comes from Cetraspora pellucida, assembly GCA_910591915.1. Classification (NCBI taxonomy): domain Eukaryota; kingdom Fungi; phylum Glomeromycota; class Glomeromycetes; order Diversisporales; family Gigasporaceae; genus Cetraspora; species Cetraspora pellucida. The sequence continues at coordinate 5,792 of CAJVQA010007440.1, read as the reverse complement.
CATAGTGTATTATATTTTCCTATATTTCTGTATATGATTATGCTATTGCTTACTGTTCTTGCAATTCACAGTTTATGCTTGGCTAAACCTATTATTGAACTTTAAATAAAATTTATTATTCTTTTAAACAATTTTATAGTTTTGAGCATATAAGTTAATTTTGGCATTATACACTTATTGTTTATATATGATACTTGTATGCTTGTCATTTTTTTTAGTATTTAAAAGCCTTGTTGTTGCATATACTATTCCTTTCACTCTTGACTTTATTTGGTTTTCATTGAGTTTACTATTGAACTAAATTTCTAAAAATCTTATAATCTTAGTCTTTTCTTCTTCATATACTCATTTATTACTAAGTTTAATTTTTCTATATTCTTTAAGTTCATTTGGATTTATAATAATTAGCTTTGATTTTTTTTATTTATTTGAATGTTATCTAGTTCAAAAAAGTCTTCTACAATTTGTAATATCTGCTTCATTTGCTATTTACTATTTGCTATCCAGGTTGTATTATCTATAAAAGCTACTACTGCCTGTCTCTAACTTGTTTTTGTTGAATAATTTAAATTATTGTTATATAGATTTGAGACTTTTATTATATAATCTAGTTTTGGATCTTTTTAGATTCTCTTAAGTAAAGGATTATAGAAAATTCTTTATACTAGAGGTAAAAGTATCTCATTCTGTTCTATTTTATTATTTATTACAAATACTTCTATATGATTCTAGTATATAATTATTCTGGATTGTCTGTTTTGAAAAAGATTTAAAATTATTTTGATTGTTATTTTGAAAATTTAATTCTTTTCATAGCTGCCTTTAAGGCTGTTAATGATACTGAGTCAAATGCCTTTTTCATATCTTGTAGAACTAATCAAAGCTTTTTATTGTTTTCTTTTGCATTTTCTATTAACATGTTTATAATATGCACTGACTCTTCTGTTGAATTTTCTGAAAGTTCTGCAAAGTTTGGGCCTCTAAGAATATTTTTTTGGCAAAATATTCTAGCTAATCTTTTGGTTAGAATCTTTGTTATACATTTTTGAAATGTTTTTAGTAGAGCTATTGACCTAACATTACTAAGATTATAGTGCCATTTACCTTCTTTTGGAATTGGATATATCTGCAATATTTTCTACTTTTTTAGTATTGTTTTCATTTTGATACAATTTTAGCAAATGTTCTAAAAATTTTATGTTCTTTAATTCTAGCTGCTTGGATTAGTATATATGTAATGCCTGAAATTCCTGATACTGTTTTCTTTTTAAGCTCTTAAATCATTTCATTTCATTTCTCTTCAGAAATATTTTGATTAAGGCCTTTATACTATTTTTTTTTGATAAACTCTTTTGGCTTATATATTTTTTTTTTATCTTTCTTTGTGAATATTTTGATTAATTAACATGGTCTAAATTGATTTTAGTAGTGTTTTTTTGTTTTTTTAAGTACTTCTGCTAGCTTAATAACTAGGTTTCTTTGTCCTTCTTCTTTATTAATAAGTTTGTCTAATTGAATTTTCTTTGTTGGTTTGTCTAAAAGGCTAACTAGCATTTTGTCTTGTTTTTTATTAATTATTTGGTATTTTTTTTTTATATTGTCTTCTATTTCTTTTCTTTTTTGTTTTTCTAATTTACTGATTCTTCTTGCTTAGAGTATTCTTCACCAATTTTTTAGATCTTTATTCAGCTCATATAACTATAATGTACTAAGTCTATATAAGTTTTATGATATTTATTAATAAATCTAATTTCTTTGTTTAGCTTATTTATGTTATCTTCTAAAAACTTTAGTTTGATATTTATTTTTCTTATACTAATCCATTTTCTCAATTGTGTAAGAGTTTTGCCTAATTGTAATTCTTTCATTTTCTTTTTTTTTCTACTTAATATATTTGAAATTTTTTTTTAAAAAATATTTTTTCTTGCTATTGTGATAATACTGTTGCTAATTGTATTCCACTATTTATTTAATTAATTATTCTCTTTAATATCTTCATTTGTTTGTAAAAACTATTAAAGAACTTGAATGCTAATTTTTTTTTTTAATGTTGAATCAAGCTTCTGTCTTTATTTTTCTCAGTCTTTTTTAGTTGCTTTATTATAAAGAAAGACTGTTCTTTTATAATTTTCTTTTTATATTTCTGCTGCACTATATAGTGTGATCAGGTGGCTTAATTCTATTTTTGTTATAACTGCCTTGTGGTTACTATTTGCACAAGTATCTATTTCTTGAATTTTTGCTTCATAGAGACCAATTGCTAACTCATCTATAATCTAAGTATAATCAATTCTTGATTCTGCTCTATATCCAAATCATGAAAACTCTCTTGCATTTGGATTAATTACTCTAAATGAATTACTAAACTCTTATTTTTCAAGTCAACTAAGTAGTAAATCTGGCTTTACTTGTTTTTTTTTATAGTTTATTGGTTTGTCTAAGTTCAAGTTTACTGTTGCATTGAAGTCTCTTATAATTACTATTTGTGTTTTTAGTAATCTTTTAATATATTTGTTAATTATCAACTTTTGAATTATTTTTCTTGCTTCTTTATCATTTGAAGATAGGTAGGCCATTATAATTATAATTTTAACTTGCTTAAAGAAGAAGCTAGCAGAAATTATATATTTGTTTGTTCTTTCTATATAGTCTAAATGTTTTTTTTATTTTTGATTAATTAATAATCTTACTTTTAAACCTTTCTTCTTATTTGGATTTGCACTTAACCAGATGGTTTTGTAATCTTTTAAATTTTTTTCTAGAAAGAAACCTTCTTTTACTAAAATGTTTATTTCTGCTAAACCTACTATGTCTAGTTTATTGTCAATTATCTAATTGTAAAGTGTTTCTAATTTTTGGCTATTTGATTTAAGTTTATTAATATTGTATATTGCCAATTTTAATTCGATTTTTTTATTTTTATATATTCTTTTTATCTTTAGTGGCTTTTTTTTATTTTTTTTTGTTTTTTTATTCAAATATAAAGCATTTCTTTGTGTTGAATTGGTTCTTTTTTTTCTATTTTGCAATGAGAAGCTTGGTTCTATATTTGTAATTATTGGTTTAATCTTAGTGTTTTTAGGAATGATTTGCAAGACTAGAACTTGCTAACTCTAGTTTTGCTTTGTATTGTACTTCAAGTTTGTTTAGTCTGCTAATAATTCCTAGTAGTAAGTTTTCAGTTAATAACTTTTTTCCTTTTCTTAATGATTTATTGTTTTCTTTTTCTTGTTTGGTTCTTGAATCCTTATTTAAATCTTTTGTGCTATATTTATATTCTATTTCTTGGTTATTTTCTTTTTTATTGATTCAAATTTTCTTCTTTAATGGTTTACTTTTTCTTCATATTGCTTTTTTTACTTCATATTCTTCCTAAAAGATTGAGTGATTGTAGTATCAGAATGGTTTTAATTATGCTAATTTTAGATCTTTTTGGTTTGCAAAAGTAATAATTACAAACCTTTTAGGTTACTATTGCTATTAATTGGCATAAATACTGACTTTGCTTTTTTACTTTTAAGGCTTCTTAGCAAAAAAATTTCAGAAGCTCCTTTGGGTACTTCTAAAAGTTTTGTTGTAAAAAGACTATGTTTATTTCTTTGCTTGTAATCTTCTTTACCTTGTGTTATTCATACTAATTTGTTTTTTTCAATGAGAGCAACTATGACATTTCTGTATAGTTTCTATTCATTGTTTCAATTATTGCTAGTGCTTTAAACTAAGATCTTTTAATTTTTACAACTTTTGCATTTTTAATACTTCTATATATAAATTCAATTTCTTCTTAACTGATGTTTGTTAGTAAGTCTCATATAGTTAAATAGTTTAGATTTTTCATCTTTTTTTTCCTTTTTTGGTATGAATTGGTTTAGTTTGTTTGCTTTGTAAGATGAAGTCTATATTCAGTCTTCTGTAAATTTAGTGCTGCTTGTTTAACTATACTGTTTTCAAATTTTTGGTTTGTCTTTCTTTATTTGTATTATAGCTAAAACTTCTTTTTTGTTTTTCTGTCTTTATAGGAACAAGTTTACACCAATTACCTTCTTTTCTTAATACTTTCTTACTTGTTGTTCTTTTGTTAGATTCACAATCAAAGTCTACTACAATCTAATTATTTCTATTCTGAAAATTTTCTTTTATCCTTTTGATGTATTTGTTATTTTGAAGTACCCACTTTATAAAGTTAATTTTGTACTCTTTTGTTTTATTTAGAATCTTGTATGTTGGGATTTTTGCTTTAAATAAGTCTTTTCTGTCACATATTCTATTTTGCAATAACCAAAAACTATCTTCTAATAGTGCTAAGTTAATTTGTTTTTTTGAATTTATTTCTTAATCTTTAATAATTTTCTTTCTGTTATCAAGGTCTGATCTATCTTGACTTGACTCTGTATGTTCTGTCTTTACAAATATTTTACTTTTTTAATTTTTGTTTTCATTTTTACTAGCTTGACTGCTAACTTTTCTAAGTTTGTCAATAGGTGGTTTTGGTTTAATGTGTTAGCTTCTACAGCAATAGTAAGATCTTCTATATTATTGGTAATATTTTAACTAGTTTCTTCTACTATTTTAACTATTAGTTCTTTTTGTTTTTGCTTTTTTGGACCAGTTTGTTGGAAGGTAGTGCCTAAATCTTCTTTTTTTACTTCTATTTTGTTTTTTTCTTTTAATATTGTTGAACTACTCATATTAGTTATGTAGTTAATTACTTTTGAATTGTATTGTGTTATTCTTGTTTTTGTTGTCTATTTTTTAATTAATGTTTTTTCAAAACTTCTAGTTTCAATTTGCCTTAATACTTCTAGAACTTGACTATAAATCAATAGATTCTGTTTTGTAATTTCATTTGGATTACCAATTGCTATACTATATGTTATTTGCTCTATATTGTTTAGACTGTAAGATGTTATATCTTTTAGTGTTTTAATTAGCATATTACTATCTAAATAACTAAGATTTTTTTTATCTACTTCCTAAATAAACTTAAATAGCCTTTACTTGTATAACTCACTCATCTTCTAATCTGTGTTTTAATAATAATCAACTAATAACTACTACTAGTATTATCTGAGATTTTTCTAAAAAGCAATGCATGCTTTTTCTGTTGTTTTTTTTTTTTTTTTTAACTCTTTGGTAGCCTTGCCAAAATTCTTTATTAAGAGAATTGCATATATGATTATACAAATATTAGCTTAATTTTTAGGTTTGACATCCCCTAACTACTGTATTAGTGCCCAGAGGCAACTTGCCACACTAGAGTAAGTTAACACTCACTACTAGAGAGCTATTCAGGCTAGCCTTTGAGGCCATTCCAGTAAGGCCTATTGTTATTATTAATTAATTTTCTAACTGTGTTCCTCCATATATCTTCTATATTTTCACTTTCTGTTTCCTTTTCTTTCTTTATATCTTTTATTTTTTTTGCATTTCCGTCTTTTGATCTTGATAACACCTTGTGCGATACTTTGTTTTGTTGTTCTGCTACTTTATTTTTACTTCTTTTTTTTTTTTGTACTGATTCCTTGGCTTTTTTCTCATTTGGATACTTTATTGCATCTTTCTTTCCAAATTTTTTTATAGAACTTATTCTATATAGTATTTACTATACTCATTAGGAAATTTCTTGTTTCTTGTACTAAGATCATGATATTCTATACCCTTTCTACTAATTATTCTTGTAGAAGACCTTTAATGAGCTTTTTCTTTACTTCAGCACTTTCTTCTTCTGTTTGGCCCCATATTGCTTCTTTTAAATGTATTTGAGTAATACTTTTTTTTTCTCTTCTGAAAGT
>CAJVQA010007439.1:0-13839 GCA_910591915.1 Cetraspora pellucida | reverse complement strand
TTTTTTTTTTTTTTTTTTTTTTTTTTTTTTTTTTTTTTTTTTTTTTTTTTTTTTTTTTTTTTTTTTTTTTTAAAAAAAAAAAAGTCATACTTGTGGTGATACTTTATTGACTTTATATCGAGTTAGCTATTACAACTATTTTTATAGAAATGAGAGTACAGCTAGTCATGCATGCAACTTTTGGTTGTCTATTTAAATAGTCTGCCCTAAGGTTCTATACTAGATATCATACCTATAACCTACTAGGAGATTATTTATTTAAACTCTTTGATCATCTGCTCTGTCATATTGGAATTTCCAACTTACTTTCTGTATATACCTAACTGGTATACTGTCTGAGCAGTATGGTTACCTACTCTTTTTGTACTGGTTCCCAGGCTATTACATATTTCAAAGTATATTACCTGCCAGTAAGGTGCAGAGGGCCCCCTGTTATTAACTATCTATCTACTTTTAGAACATTAACATGGGCTACTCTTATAGAGTTCACTCAGATCCTAGTACTAACTTCACAGCATATACTTAGTACTTTTAGTATATCTCTGCTTTGAACCCAGACTCCCAATCCAAATAGCCTGGAAGAACTGTGACCTGTCCTTGGTATATTGAGGCTGGCCCAATATCCTTTTCCTTTAGTCTAAAATCTGGTGGTCTGGTTGGTAGTACCCCTTATCCAAGGTTTTTGCCCATCCAAATCCTTTATATTGGTATCTATTTCCTAGGTCTAGCCTTTATAGTAGTACTGTCAAAGATCCATGTTACCTCTCTGTTCAAAATTTTCAAATAGGCTCTAACTTCTTAGTTTTATAAATTTACACAGTCTGAGGACTTATTTTAGGTTTGCATTGCCTGATACTGGTTTGCATTTCTTTGTGTAACAGGTTACACAGATGTCCCAGACCTGCCAGTCATGCTAGTGCAACTATAGTTACAGGTATCCTATCTCAACTGATCGACAGAATGCTATCGCTATAATACCATCTATATATTACATAGATGATTATTCAAATTTTACCATCAGTGGGTTTTGAACTCACAACCTACCACTTGGGAATATGACAACTTATTCACTTCACTAAGTTACCACACCCTATATTTCTCTTTCTAAATTGTTTTTTGTAATGTTCTGCTACTTTAGTCTTAATTAACTCTGGTTTTATTATTGGATTTGTTATTTCTTCTTTCTGTTTGATGAATCTGTCTAGTGTTATTTTCTTATCAGATTTGTTTAAAAAACTAACTATCATTTTTTCTTAATCTATTTTAATCATTTCACATCTTTTGTTTATATTTTCTTCTATTTGTCTTCTTTAACTTTGTTCTTATTCTTTTCTTTTTTTTTCTTAAAACAACTTCTGCCAACCTTTTATATCTTTTATCTAGGTGCTTAACTATTTTTTATATAGTTTTGACAGCTTTGCACTTTCTTTTTCTCCTAGTATTTATAATTTTTCATTTGTTTCAATTCTTTTTTTTCTATTACTTCTTGGTCTTCTTTTAATTTTACATATTTAATTAACCTTTACAGCTTTATAATATTCATTTTTTAATATTGTATCTTTTTATTGTCTCTTCTATTTGTTAATGTATTATATATTTTTTTCTTAGATAAATGCTTACTTGCTGCTATAATAATTGCTTCTTCTATTACATCCCATTATATGTTTTATTCTGTTCAATTTTTTTTTTTGTCTTGTTCTTTTTTTTGGATATTCTTTAGTACATCTTTGACTTTTAACTATTTTTATAACTTTTGTATATACTTTTTTCAGTTTTTTTTTTTACTTGATCATATAAATATACTGTTCTTGATTGTCTTTTCCTTTTAACTTTAGCTTTGCTATTCTTTGCTATTATATGTTTAATTTATATCTCTGATTTATTATTTTATAGTCATTTTCTATAATTTCTTCTGTTTTTTTAATTTCTGTCTTCTGTAAATCCGAGGCTAGTCCTTCTGATACCTATATATAGTTAATTCTTGTTGCTGTCTCTTTATTTGACTATGTAAACTCTTAACTTGTTAGATGCATATCTCTATATATATCACTAAAGTTCTGTTTCTTCATTCAATTAAAGATTAGTAGTCTTTTAAAATTTGCTGATTCTGAATGTTGTCTATCCAATATGTTATTTGCTGTGTAATTAAAATTACCAAAAATAACTATTTGTATTTGTTTTTTTCTTTTAGTGACTATTTCTATTATTTTTTGTTGAATATTTTTTCCTATTGCCTTATCATTTGGTAATATATAAATTACTAAAACTACTAATTCCAATTGCTTAAAATATAGTATGAACTCTATTATATATTCATTTATCTTTTTGATTGCACCTACATGTTTCTTCTATTGTTTATTAATCATAATACCTATTTCAGATCTCTTTTTTTTTATTTCTTACTGCACTTGACCAAAATTTTACAAAACTACTATTTGCAGCATATGTTAGGAATTTTTCTTCTCTTTTTATAAGATTTGTTTTTGTAATTTCAAGTATTGTAATTCTTTTTTTTCTGTTCAGCCTAGCAGACTTCTAAGTTTTCAACCTTTGGTTTTAAGTTCATTAACATTATGACATGCTATTTTAATATTCTTTTTTTCTTCTTTCTATTTTTCTTTTAATTGTTCTTGTTCTATCTTTATATTTCTTTTTCTTTCTTTTCTTTTTTCTTTTTTGCTCTTTTCTTTTTTTAGATAAGAATGTATTTTTTTTTTTCTATTTTCAAAATCTCTTTTCTCGTTTTGTAAAAACTCTTCTATTTCTTCATCTATATTCATAAATTTAACTAAGATGCCTTTAGAAGTGTTTGGCTATGTCCTATCCTATTGGGTTTCTTACTTTTTATAATTTTTTTAGTCTTTTTAAAATTTGACCTAATATATCTTCTATATAAATATTCTTTTCTTGCTGCTAAGTCTTGTTTTTATTATTTCTTTTCTCAAAATTTTCTTCTTTCTTCTTATTTGTACTTCTATATTTTTTTTGTTTTTCAAAGTCTTGTTTTTGGCTATTGCTTTTTTTTTTATTTACTTGATTTTCTAAGTTTAGATCTTTCTTATCTCTTTTTTTTTTTGTATATATTCTATTTTATTAGCTTCTTTCTTTACTTCTGTTTTTTTCTATATCTAAGATTTGATTTAATCTGTTCTAACTTTTTCTTCTTTTATCTCTGAGGCTTTTTCTTCTTCTTGTTTTTCTTTTTCTTTTATTTATTTAGTATACTTAGAAGTTATTATACATGATTGGTTTTGATTGGGCTGCCTCTATGTCTTCCTTAGTTATAAATATAATTAGTGCTGTTTTTTTTTAATTTTCATTTCAATTTGGTAAAATGTGTACAAACTTCACTTCTTTACTTCTTAAGCACTATAATAATAAAACTTCTGAAGTGTTTTTAGATAATTCTGTTAGTTTAGCTGTGTATTTTCTTTGTCTTTTTCTTGTCTTGTAGTCTTCTCTTCTTTTTGTTACTCTCATCAGCTTGTTATTGTCTGCTGGTAGTGATCATAGAATGTTTTTTTCTTTAATATTTTGTGTTTGAATTACTGCTAGAGCCTTGTATTTAAACCTTTTGATGCATACTATCTGCATATTTTTGATTTTTTAGTAGATATACTTTATTTTTTTTTTGTTTATATTAGTCAGTAACTTTCAAATTGCCAGGTACATCATATTAATTCTTTTGTCTTCTTCATATTTGTTATTGTTTGGTTCTCTTTGGTTAACATCTTTTTTAGCCTTCTCTTTTCTAAAGCTTGATGTATATTTTTCTTTATTTTATTATTCTTTTCTATAGTCTTTTTTTTTTTTTTTTTGTCTTTTCTTTTCTTCATCTACTAGTATCATCTTATACAAGTTATTCTCTTTTTTACTAATTTTTTGTATAGCTTTATCTCTGCCATAATTATAGTCAAAGACTACTTTAATCTGAAGATTTTCTCTTTTGAATACTTCTTTAATGCCTTTTATATATGTATTACTTTTTAGAAATCATTTAATAAATTTTATACACTTCTTTTCTGTTTCTTTAAAAAATCATATGCTAGTATATTGGTGATTAAACTGTTGTTTTAGTCATAACTTCTTTTGCTTGATGCCTATATACTCTGTTCTAATGCTATTTCTACTATGGCAATTTCGTTTTCTGCTTCTTGTTTTCTTCTCTTTTGTTTTTCTTTTTCTTTCTCTAATATGTTTTGTCTTAATTGCTTGCTGTTCATTTTTATATCTTTTTGTTCAGTTATTCTTCTTTGTTCTTCAATTTCTTGCTTCTATGTAGAGGATCTAGATACTACTTTGTTATTTGTTTCAGTACTTAGTTCTGTTTCTTTTCTTTTTGTGATATGTTGATTTTTCTTGTTGTTTTTCTATAATTTCAAGTTTTTCTTCTATACTCCTCTTATTTTCTTGTTTTTAACCAATACTTTCTTTTTATTTGTTTTTGCTATTACTTGCTATTTGTCATTTTGTTATGCTGTATTTGCTTTTTTTCTGCATCTTGGTTTCTCATAATCATGTTTAACTTTTTTCTGTTTGTTCTTTTTCTGCCTTTTTTAGTATTTCTTTAGCTAACTGTAGCAGAGCTATCTCATTTAGGTCTTGCTTTGTAAGCATTGCAACAATTCTGTCTACTCTGTTAGGCACTGCATATGTTCTGCCTGCTTTATTAAAAATAACTTTGTTATGTATACTATTCATTACCTAGTATGCTCTTCTTATAAAAATTGCTTGTAGACTCTTTCTATATTTTTCTAATAGATTTTTGTCTATTTTGTAATTTATTCTTCTCTGGAATATTCTGTCATGTGTTCTTGTTATAACTTGTTTATCTGTTATTCTGCAAATGACTTGTCTATACTATTCTATTCTATTATTTACATGTGTTTGTTTTGCCTAATCTGTTACATGTTGTTTGTATAATGTAAACAGATCTATATACAAGATTAATAGTAATCTTTATAATTATTATTTGCTTACTAAAATTTTTTAAAAAACTTTGGTTTTTTTCTATAACTGCTTTGCTAGTGCTTGCTGTTTCTTTTTTTGAGTGTTGTTTGTGTTATTACTTATTGTCAGTTATACAAAAAGTTTATTTTTTTTATACTAATTTTGTATTCAAGTAATTGTCAAGGAAAGTTTCTTTTGTTATTGATTAGTTTATATTAAAATAATTTTATTTTGATCTATATATATTTTTTAGAATGTTTTTTATTTTATAGATATTTCTAACCATAACCCATAGTGATAATTACCATAATTACATAATTAAATATATTAATATAAACTACCTCAGGTGCGCCAACAAATTTTCACTTTTACATGATAATCATCCAATAGTGAGTCTCATTTTAATGTAACATTATATGATCAGGAAGATCAAAACAAAATGGTCATTTTTTAAAAATTACTTATTTCTCAAAAAATTACATAAGAAATCCTTTTGCACTCTAACAAAAAAAAATTTCTTAAGCAATTTTACTATAAACCCACTAGTTCCTCATTTTATTAGAAACATTAACCCTAATCTAAAAGAACTTTAAAAAATTTTTTGATCCTCACATGACTGTGAAATTTTGTTGGCACACCTGGGTAAGATTTTTAGAAGTCATTCTAGATAATTCTGATACTAAGAAAGATTAAAGTAGAGGCAAATTCACATGATTACTGCCAATCAAATTATAGAATTTTAATAATTACTAGTAAAGTAAAACAAGAAAGAAGAGTGAAAAATCTGAAAAATACAAAAAATGGCAGTCTAAACCTACCTTGAGTAGGTTAATTAAAAATGCCAGAAAGGCAATTTTGCATATATATAACTATCTAAAACTTAATCCTAATTCTAGAGATTTGATTAATAGTGATTATTGAATTTGACCCCATTTTAGACATCCCTATCCATGCATATTTATGTAACATTTATGAACATTATTAACACTATGATCAAAGCTTACTATAAACCTTTCTATGAACCCAAAACTACTTTAACCCTAACCTTAGCACAAAAAACATCATGCCAGTATTTATCCAAAATTAAAAAAAAACATAATAAAAGCATTGTATTTTATCACCTATGCCATTTTTGCAATGATTTTCTTATTAAAAATTTTAATTATTATTGTTATGCATAGGCTTAGTTAATCTTCAGTTTTAATCAATAGTATTATAATAAAACATTATATGGGTGCTATAAAGAAAAACATATAAATTCCAAATTCTATTAGATAAGATTCACAGACTTTCTTCTTACGACACTCATTAAATAAAATTCAAGTTAATTCTTTTTTGTGATTATGATTGTTACTTCTTTGCATTATTTGATTCAAATATTCAATAAAAATATTTGATTGAAATGAAGTTTATTAATTTTATAAAACTTTTGGTATATATATATATTAGCTTATAATACTCATTTAATATTATCATTAACATTCTAAATCACTATAACCACTATTAAAACAAAACTATAAATATTATAAGAAAAAAAATCATTACTAGTTACTTCCATTGTAGTGAACTCTTAATAAAAGCATAATAAAGAATATCCTTCCTGATATGTTTAGTAAATTTACTTAAATTTTACTAAGACTTGATATAGCAAAGAAAATTTTGCAATCCAATCACTTCACTATAATAAGAATGATTTTTAATACTTATCTGATAATAATAACAACCTTATTGCTATATTGTCATGCTGTTTCATATAATGCCTTTTATCTAAAAAATAAACTTGTTATGTAATAAGAGATCAAAATTATGAATAGCATTCATAATTTTGATAGCTTTTCACTAATTTTCAAAGTATTTAGTATACAATTTGAATCAATATTATAATTAGAAATGCACTATGAATTATATCTACTCATTTTCTCTACTGCTTATATGTGCATGCATTATGCCCTGTCCTACTACATATATTACATACATATTTTCATTTACATTCTTTTACAATATAGCTACTATTATTTGAACTAGCATTTGATAAAGGTATTCTCAAATTAGGATCTGGTAGATTAATTGCATGATTATTATGAGCTGGTTCTTTACAACCTTGAATTTTAGAAGAACCTTTTAACCTTCTTGTTGATGGCCATCTATGATGTTTTGTAACAAAAGGATCTATAACAATTATTTGTTCAGATTGATCAAGATGAATATTTTTGTCACTAGTGCTTTCAAGCATAGATTTCTTTTGGTCAATAAAACGAGTAATCATGTCAATCAATTCTTCTTCACACCCAAGGTCCAAGGCAATGTTAAGTGCCTTTTTTATTTTATCAAATCTGTTAGCATATCTGACCTTTTTGTTAACCAATTGCTTATTTTCTATGTTGTATATAGCACCTCAGATTTGTTCAATAATATAAAAATCTGAAATGATTATATCTACAGCATTTTGCTGAAATGTTGTAGAAATATTAATGTTTTGCTATAAACCCTCCAAATCTTTACCTTGGTTATCATCTTAATACTATTACCTTGCTATTAGCCTAATATGAAATACTGCCATTTTGGTATTCATTATTACTTGAAAAAAATAAGAACAAATTATACTACAGTTAATAATGACTATGCAAGTACACAAATGCCCACTATCACTCAATAACACTATATAGTGTTTGTAAGCTACTGTTAAATTCATAACCTTTCAGATTTCAACAACTTCACTTGGTTCAATATCTCTTAATAAAGCTATAATAGAAATTTGTAGCCTATCAAACTTATCTTCCAAAAAGCTGATATCATAGTCTAATTGAATATTTTCCTAAACAAAAGATTACTTTGAAGTTTAAAATTTGAATTGATCAACAGAGTTAGAATACAGAGATATAATACCAAAGTATTAAATAAAAGACTACAAATAAACATGCTATAAGTACATGTTATAGTATGTAATCATCTTCATGCTCTAATTCCAATCAAACCAAAAAAAAAAAATAAATATAAACAAAAAAACAACTATATTAAACCTGTAATTCTAAGATATTATCCTTTTGTTGTAGCTGTGCTCTATATAAAAAAGATCTGATAATTTGCTATTGTTGTACAGTTAAAATGTGGGGTGTTAAGTACAACTTCAATATTTCCAAAACTTTTAAAAATATTGATTCAATGATTGATGGTGTTTGATTAGTAAGGAGTGAATTCAAATTGCTATTATGTCTTGCCTACTTAGCTTCATTATCCAAAAGATTTTGAATATGCTCATAAAGGTCATGCAATAAGAAAGTACTTTTTACACCTTCTTTGATTAGTCAATTCATTATTTCAACATGCTGAGTACTTTGAACTCCTGCTATAAAACATTTTAATTGATAGCACCAAGCTCATAATTTAATACATCTCTGCAATGTTTTATTAAAGTAATTTTGGGTTTAAGGATATTTATTTAATAAACATGACTATCATCTATAAATGTTTTCTTTAAATAAGCTATTTCACATATGTAAAAACTCTTTATAGAATTCTTCAAATTGTTTGCTGAGTTTACTTTGTAAATTTTTGTGAATATTTTCCTGTATATGGAAAATGCATAGAAAATGGTATATGGTAGGTAATTTTAGGACAATAGCATTGCTTAATACAGGTTCAGAATCAGAAAATAAAGATACTAGTAGTATATCATGTGTTGCCTTCATAAGGCATTTGAGAAACTATTTATATAATTCAGTAGTTTCATCTTCAGATAATGCTTAAGCTACTAGTCTGGTTCTTGTATTATTATCAATAACTACTACTAGTGTAAGGTACATATCAAACCAATTTGTCTGACATGTATTGTCAGTTTGGACAACATCAATATAACTGATAAGATATTGTTGTTGAATTGGCAACATCCAAAATAAACCTGTTAACTGATTATCATATGGATTCACCTGAATGTTAACAATCAAACCTGGATCTTTGTTTTTTAAATACAACAAATATTCAATAAAATGTTGTGCTTCTCTATAACATTGAGTAGGTGTTGTTCAAAACTTTTGAACAGCATTATAAAGATCATGCTTGTGAATAATATAATCTGAAAATTTTGCAATAAAAAGTGATAAAATTTGTTTAGAACCTATTTTCTCCTTTGTAACATAAAATTCTACTGCTTTCAAGATTTCCGAGGATAGTTTTCTATACTTTGGAGCAAACAATATAACATCCAATTGCATTTGATGATTATGCTCCTCCACTATACTAGTCACAAGTATAACTGGAGATGACTTTGGTTTTGACAAATTTACATGCCATAGGCATGAAGTTTTTCTTGAAATACAATTATGTTGCTGAGAAAGATTAATAACCTTGTTACTAACAGTTTCCCCAAAATGTGAATACTCAAAAGTAGGTCACTTAACTTTACTACAATCAGTAGTTATTACTCTTTTTCAATATAAGAAGAAACCCATAGCTTTAGCATGACTATTAAGACATGCTTCAGCCAAATCCCATGACATGTAAGAAGTGCATGCTGAAAGTTGGAGGCTTGACTCATCATTTGGTTCTATTTCTACAGATAATTCTGTCTCTTTATTGATTTCAAAAATTACTAATTCTGTGTTATTTGTAATTCCAGAATTGGCCAAGATACTAGTAGATCCTAAAAGGTTTTTATCTAAAAACTCTAAATAAAAAGTATTTAAAAAACTAAACTAATGGTTAAAACTCTATAAAATAATAAATAAATTTGCTACTGATTTACCTTTTATAAGCTATTCTGCAAACATGTCACTAAGATCGCTAAAAAAATATAGTAACTAAAGAAACATAATAGTAAAAACAGCACAACAGTAAAAAAGAAGCACATTACAAGTGCAAAAAAAAAGAACAAAAGAAAAAAAATACTGCAATAAAGTAGAATGCAAGTTAGTATCATGTCATTAAAAATTCACTAGGAAAATGCTACAGTAAAGAAAAAATACAACAGTAAAAGAAAATGTGATAGTAAAAGAAAACATGACAGTAAATAAATATGATAGAAGAACCATGACAGTAGAAGAAAGAAGAAACATGATAGTAGAAGAAGAAAGAAACACAACAATAATTATACAATGATGAACAAGATATGCAAAAATTAGTAATATAGTATAGAACATAAATGATATAATGATGGTTTTAGTTAAGTATAATTTTACTTTGACATATTATTTTACTTTGACATATTTGTTACATGACAGATACTTATATTAATCTGTGTAACCATGGTGATCATTACTATGGGTTATTTTAATTATATTTCTTATTTTACAATGTATAATTTGACATGTTAAAAGTAACTTATATAACAAGATTTTTTACTAAACAAGTTAATTAATTTTTTATTAATTGATTTTTATATTACATATTAAAAATTGTACTTGTTAAAAATTTAATTTTAGGTTATCTGTTCATACAAAAAATCATTACTTGCAACTGGGTTAGATTATATGAAGTTAATTTTTTAGTTCTAATAACCTGACCAGATTATTTTTTTAAAAAATTAAAATTAAAAATTTTTTTTACATATTACAACTATTTTTATAATTTCTAAAACACTTGATAAAAATTGACAGAATGATGTTTTGATTGATTTAGCATAATAAATTCAATAAAATTGATATACCAATAGTATATATATATATATAATTTAAGAGTAATGTACAATACAAAACACCTTATTACTATCCTTACACTTAATACAACTACAAAATACAAATTCATAAAGGAAAATAAGAAAATGCTTTAAAAGAAATTTAAAACAAACTGGAAGAAAGAAACATTAACTTTTATCAAAACCCCAAAATTTTCTTTTGAAATGTTTTAAAAAAACCAAATAATAGTATCAACTTAGACTGTCTATTATCTAACAATATACTTACTACTCTACTATCTGAAATAAAACAAGCTTTACAATTCCACTTTCAAGACTATTTTAAAAAACTACCATATATACTAATAGAAGAAAACTCAAAATTTTATGAATTTTACAAATCTTATTCAGAAAATAAACCTCTTTTTAATAACCTATTTTCAGAAATCACTTTAGAAAAATAGAACAAAGTCATACATAATCTTTCAAACCAAAAAGCTACAGGCCTATTAAAAACAAATTATGAACATTAAAAATATCTAAACTCCAAAGCCCAAAATATTATTCAACTATTTTTAACAAAATATCTTTTATTTTAACAAATACCAACAATATAAAAAACATCTAACATTTTTCTAATACCAAAAAAATCTACATAGGACTTTACTCTAGATCAAGTCAGACTGGTTTCTCCTATTAAAAAATATCTTACCAAAATTTTTATCACATGTCTCAATCAAATTATTAATTAACATCATCTACTAAATGATCTTAACTTTTAGCAACCAAAAACAGTTCTATATATATTCCTATACAAATATTAATTAATACAATAGAACATTACAAAACTAACAACAAAGAAGCATGAATACTCTTCTAAGACATATCCAAAGCTTTTGATAAAATTAATATTAAATATCTACTAGATGCTTGCAAATATATTAGTATCCTCCAATCTGGGCTCAATTTTATTGAATATCTACACCAAAATAAAAAAGCCAGAGCAATTACAGACTATAGTCTGACTAATCTAATTACACTTTATTCAGGCATAGAACAAGAAGAAACCTATTTTTTATTACTCTGAAAAATCTATTATAACCTTATCTTCAGTTATATAAACTCAAAATATAGTTCAAAACTTCTCAAAATATCATCACAATCCCTTTTAGAAACAATCTTTTCAACTACACCAACTCATACAACAATACCACCTTTGCCTTCATAGATGATACCATCTGGCATTGTGAATCTAAAAATGATCTGCAAGAGATTCTAGATAACATATCTGAACTATACCAACTAAACAATATTCAAGTTAACCTATTCAAATCTGACCTTATTCACATTCTACTTAACAAAAAAATATTATCCAATAGTACTTCAAATATAATATCTTTAAACTTTAAAAATGAACCAATTTACTTTGCAAATTTAATGAAATAATAAGATATCTAGAAATTTTTTTAGATGGCAAAGGCTCTACTAAACCCACACTCAAAAAAATTTTTAGCAAAACTTCTCAATTTATTCATACTATTCAATACAAAAAACTTCTTTCTATACAAATATTCTGACTATTTAATACTATTTTATTATCATCAATTGAATATCTACTTCAAATATGTTCTCTTTCACAAAACAAACTCCAACAATTATCAAGTCTTCTAACAAAATGCACCAAACATATGCTACACCTATCTACTAATACAAACAATGACATACTTACTAATCCACAACTACTAACATTCCAACACTCAACAAACTTATGTTACAAGTTAGTAGCAGTAACATAGAATAATGTTTTAATATTAACATACTCCTAAACTAAATCTTTATACACTAGGTCAAGAATTGGCTTTTTAAAATATAAAAACTATCTCTAACTCAGAATACAATTCTAACCAACTATAGAAAATCTACCAACTATACTATAATATCTCAACTTCATCACTTATATAAAAATAATATCTCTATTATTAACACTTATCTAAATCAATTAACAACCTACAAACACACTAATTAATTGAACAACATTTATAATTTCATTGCAACTCTTAACAACTCAACAACTCTAAGTTTTAAAAACAATAGAATTCTTTTCTTAGAACAATTATTTATAGCTAATAATCACAACCTTCTTTCTTGGAAAAATATATATTTCAGAACTTTTAAACCTCCATGAGGTCCTATTTCAAAATGGTTTAAAATGCTTTCAAACCAAATATCCAATTAACCTATTTTACACATATGGCCTAATCTTCAACTCCAACCTACTAACCCATTTCTAAATATATTAAATCTTATTACACCACAATTTGTTATTTTGAAAAATACATAGTTACTTTACATTTCATCTTCAGATTGGCATATTGGCAAAATAACCAATACATCTAACTCTTAAGTACTCTTTTAAAAATATCAAATTATGAATTCGACAACCAACACAATCCACATTTATCCTACACCAACAATGCTTCAAATAAATTACAAATAAACTATTAATATTAAATGCAAAACACAAAAAAGAAAACAAAACTTCAAACTCAACATAAACAACCAAAAAATCAAAGCACTTCAAAACATTCATGCAGACCTATATAAACTAGCTCCAAAATCTCTACTATCTCTTTTACTACCCTCTTCAGAAATTCTTCTAATACAAAACACAATACCTGATCCTATATATCAAAACCAACTCATAAACTTTCACAAAAAATTACTATCTCTTGAACCAACTAACATACATTTTTATACAAATGCTTTTATACTTAATTTACAAACACACAACACCTCTATTGGCATAGCTTGGATTCTGGAAAATAACACACAAATTAAATTTAATGCCTCTATAAACCTTGCACCAAACTCAACACAAGCTGAACTAGCAGTACTTATACCTTTATTTCTTATTTTATCTTTCAACTAGTCAATTCATATTTATTTAGACAGCTTATTTACTATACAAACTCTTACCAATTCAATATCTTATAACTACAATTCTCAAATCAAATAAAATAACTAGGATATTATCTTTATTCTAAACTATCTAACCAAACTTAAAAATATAAATTATATTATGCACAAAGTTAAATCATATTCAAACAACACTTTACATAATATTGCTAAAAAAACAGAACTAAAATATAATCTTGACCATCTTTATTTATCTACTTTCTTTACTTAAAAAGAAATCCCAATTACATACAAACTTCGTAAATTCTGCAAAAACCTCTTTTCTATTCAAATATTTAACAAACTTCTTTAACTTAAACTACATA
>CAJVQA010007438.1:0-13840 GCA_910591915.1 Cetraspora pellucida | reverse complement strand
CATAATATTACTAACTTTAAACTCAACTACCTTAAATTATTTAAAATCAAAATTTTATTAAATGAACTTCCTACTTACTTTCACTTTCATAAAATTTACCCACATATATTCTATAATACTAATTGCTTTAACTATAATCTTGCCGACTTCCCAACCTATTGGCATATATGCTCAAATCTATCACTTATTTTCAATATTATCCAAACTAGCAGGGATTACAAAATAACAGTATAGTATGGGTTACCAGATTAGTTTGGTATAGGTCTACTTAAAAAACTGTACCATACTTATCACCTATTATATACCATAAATAATCAGTATGGTATGGTTTATAATTTAAAAAATTATACCATACTGATCTCCTATTATATATAATATATATATTATATTAAATTAGTATAGTATGTTTCTTTTAATTTAAAAAACTATACCATACTGATCTGGTCACTATACATTTTTTACGTTTGTCAAATTTAACTAATTTTTGGTCTCCAAATTTAAGTTTTGGTGATCAAATTTATTATTGATTATCTAAGGCTATACCGATACAAACTAGTTCACTAGGTCAAATTCTGCAAAATTTTTTGAAAAATTTTTTTAACTATATTTGCTATCTGAATGAGATTTTTTTAGCTAAATTAATTATTAATGAAGCTATTTTTATTCATTCATTTATTATATTTTAAAAAGTGATTCTACTTTATTTTCAGTCATTATAACCTTATTAAAGATGCGGCACAATCTTTATTCTATAATTAATAAAACAATAATATCATATATATTATTAACTTATTCCTTACCCCAATTGCATAGTCATTATGCACAGTATCTAATAGTAATGTAAAAGACATAAAAGACTTACCTTTTTCACTCAAATTAAGAGGCAGAACTCTTGGAGTCTTAACTTCAAAAGATATATTGAAGTATCCAAGTAGCATTAACCCTTTTGTTAGAAAATATTTTGCATTAAGTTTTCACATTGTCTTGTACTCATAACTCTGAGTTAACCTATTAGTTAGTATAAAGTAAAAAAGAAAGATATCTATTAGTTAGTATAAAGTAAAAAAGAAAAATTGTCTTAATAATCAAATTCTTTTTATATTAAATAATTGCATGAATACATTAGTGATCGATTCATTATTACTAAAATACATATATTAGAGATGTTTCTTATGCAATAAGCATAGTAACCTCATGCAAAATACATAGTAATCTCATAGTGTGTTTATTATACTAGCTACAAAAATTACTACATTGCATAATGTATACATATTCGAAGTTCATTAATTACTAATAATTAGTGATTAATTTGATTTTTAGAATTTTGTGAGATGTATAACTATCTTAATATAAAGGTAAAAGAAAACAATCAAGAGTAGTTAAAAGCATATTTTATTTTATTATCTTTGATCTAATCTGATCTTTTCAGTTTATGAATTTGAACAATTAATTTCTCTTATCTAATGAGTTATTATCTCACCTAATTTATGACTTTCTTTTATCTATTTACCTCAAATTAATGTTATCATAACTTTAAAATCAAAGATAAGAGAAAAAAAAAACAAGTAATTGTTTGCAAGTTTAAAAATCCAATCTAAAATTGACTAAATTATTTGTCAATGCCTAATTCTTTTTCCTTTTCAATATTGGCTAATTCTTGAGCATGAAGAGAAGCTAGTTTTGTTTGTTTATCAATATCTAACATCTCTTTTTTATATTAAAATTCATATTCTATTAACTCAAGCTTTCTTAACTTTTCATGCTTAGCAATTTCAAGGTCAATATCATTTAATTCTTCATTGCCTATTGCAGTGGCATTAGAATTTGGTGATACTTTTTTAGTTGATGATGCAGATTCCTTTTTTTTATACTTTTGACTTTTTAAGATATGTGGTTGTTTTTTCTCTTATTATTATTAAATATATACATATAAAATTTAGCAAATACAGAATAAGTAATAGTTATATTCTGAGTAATTGGGTATAAGCAGAATTTTGGTGTAGAGTATAATAAAGTAGATTAGCTGCGTAAGCAGCCAAACTATGTCATTATGCTTTACACCAAAATTTCGCTTTACTCAACAACTCAGAATATAACTGATTTATTCTCTGCTATCTATATGCCTTTTTTCATATACTTGGTTTTTACTGATAAACATCATCAACTTATTTTTACTGGTCTAAAAATTAATAACTTATGATATGTATCAAAATAAGTTGATGATGTTTGTTAGTAAAAATAAGTACATAAAAAAAGTTATGTAAATGAGGTTGGCCAGAGGATAATAACAAGTTATTATATAATTATCTTATCTAATCCTAATCGTTTAATAGATTGAGTGATCTTAACTACTAGACCTGATGAACGACCAGTTTTTGAGACATTATATTTATCTTGACATTCACATGTTGCAAATCGACGCTTATCTAATCATCTTCCTCTATATATTTTCAAATATACAAATTTTTAGTAATTTTAACTACTAAGGCTATAAAGTCGACCAGAGCAGCTCCCAAAGTATAAATTGATGATATAGCTATAGTATAGAAATAACTAATTGATGACAAGCTGTAATAATCTTGAAGATATATATTGGGTATTAAATTGATTTTTTTTTATGTCTTCAAGATTTTAGTTATGGCTTGTCATTGATTGATTATTTTTATGCTACAGCTGTATCATCAATCTGAGGGCTGTTCTGGTCAACTCAAGGCTATACAAAACTAATTAATTGGTTTTTATAACCTGGTCAGATCAAAATTTGAAGGATATGATTTAATAACTGAGTAGTTTTTTAAAAAAAGCTGACCAGCCAGGTTTATTTAAAAATTACAGTTATAAAACCCAAGGCATCAAATTTGTATAAGCCAATAAAAAAAATTAGCTAAAAAAATAATTAATAAAAAACTATTAAATACAAACTTTCTAATTGCAAGTAATAAATTCATTTTAATTTCTTCTCTATTAGCATCTGCATGAGCAGATTCAGCAATATTAGTAGTTTCTCTTGCATTACACCAGTCTTCTTTAAGAATATGCGAATAATAGTAATTTAAAGAAGCTAATCGTCATGGTTTTGAATAGTAATTTTCCCAATCTGTAATTGTTAAAAATTCAATACATATTGATATATATAAATTTAATTTACAATATTAAGAATAACACATTATTATATACCTGATGCACCATCTTTATCTGATATAAAAAATTCATAAAATATAGCATCAACACGTTCTTTATCAGCTACTAATATTTCATACATTAAACTTTTTAAATAGTCTGATAGTTTTGAATTTGAAATATTTCTATATAAAATAAAAATAATTACAATAATTACAAGTTTGATTATTTATAAAAAAAAATAAATAAATAGATAAAGTGGCCTGGTATATTTGAAATTTTTAATATTGTATTATAAAAAATTAAAAAGTTATTATTGGTCATTGTTTATAGTACTCGAGGTCTTATTCATGAACTCCAATTTTAAACTTATAGATATTGTGTGAAGAATAATTTGAAGGATATATTATATTAAAGGTACCAGTAGCTATTGCATAATCAGTACTCATTACTATTCAATTTTAAAATTAAATAAGACCCTAGGTACTGTATGCAATAGCCAATGTAGTAATTTAGTATAGATATACCTTTCAAGAAACAGGATAGTAATAACATCTGATCTTAATCATGAGAGTATTATGTTTGAGAGATACTATAAGCAATGACCAATAATAATTTCTATAGCTTTAAATAAAATTTTTTTCTAAATACTTTCCTTTTATAATGTACACGACATGACTTAAAAATATAAGTCAAGTGAGTTTTCCAAGTTTTTGTTAGATCCAAATCTTCAAGCACTAATCCAAGACCTTTAGCTTGTGCAACATCTAAGTCATCAAGGATAACTTTCCAACCATTATCATGAATATGTTTGATTTGAACCTCTTGTTTACAAAGTTCATTTACAGTTTCGATTATAGCTTTAAACATACGATGATAAGCATTTGCAGTTATAATATTTGTAAAAATTCGTACATATGTAAGTACTAAAAAGATTAAAATTAATAATATTGTAATAGTAATATATAAATAATTAAATATATATAAATTTACTTAACTAATATTATGATTTATATCAAATTCATTAAGCTCAAACTCATTAATATTTTTATAAACATGTTTAAACGTTAAATTGACTTAAAAATATTGTGCATTTAAAAGTTTTATCACCATGCTTTTATTCATGCATAGTACAAGAATATGTCCATCTTCAAAAAATGCTATATTTTATTAAATAAAATATTAGTATATATGGTATTATATATGTATGTATACTATATATACTATATATATAAGTTACTCTGATTATACTAGACATTAGTAATGTCTTATTTCTCTATCTCTACTTGACATCACACAAGATAGCAATCTATCAACAATTATACTTGTAGCTAATTAAATACTAACTCTAATATTATGTGATATTAGATAAATAGTCATAAAATAATTTTTAGAAAAATGAGCAGCTACTTAGAGGTTAGTTTAACCAAAGTGATACTCTATACATACCAATTTTTTGAACATATTCTTGAATATTATCTAAATTAGAAGAAAAAGCATGAACCAAGCCTAATATACCTTGTCCATGTGGATGAATTAAATTTTGAACCTGAGTAACAAGATAGTGAAGAGGATCCAAATTATTTAAAGAAGCATGAATTTCTAATAATAGATCATTTCCAAAATAACTCTTAAGTAAATTTTCTAAATTAAAAAGGTAATTATCGTTATATACATATTTAGTTATATAGTTAATGTATATAGTAAAAAATTTTCTAGTGTCTCATTATGATTCTAGTACAATAGCACTAGAAAATATATATAAATTAAATTAGTTTATACTCATTAGACATTCTGGTTATATTGACACTCTCCAGAAACAAAGAAATTTTCTGATATATCTATATGTCAGTTTACCTAGAGACTAACTATATAGGTTCAAAAATTTAAAATGTCGTTATAACTAGATGTCGATACATATAACTAGTATTAAATTATCTGATTTATCTAAATAATATTTGAGTGCATGAGTGAAAATCTGTAACTATATTTAATGATTTGTTATGATCAGTTACAGGTTTTCATTCTCACATATAATTTGTATAGCAATTTTTATTTTAGGTAAAATTTTCAATTAAATTATATCTACCTGATATTAATTTTCATGATGTAACATGTTCTAAATTATTTGAGGCTTCTTCAATTAAGGTTTTAAGGTGATTTTGGATAGCTTCTGATACATGATGTGGTGGTGGTGGTGGATAAGTATGTTCTTCTATACAAACTAATACTACAAAAGGACACTCTAACAAATTAACAGGTGTAAATCGATAAAATTTAACATCACAAGATAGATGTTCTAATTGAGCTTCAAATGGTCAATTATTTTCATCAAGATGAGGAAATGCTTATATAAATTTAAATTTATTATATTAAAAACAAGTATTAAAATATTATACGTATATATTTTTTATCAAAATATGTTAGTATACTTATGACAAACTTTTTTATATATTGTATTAGGTAAAATTGTACAACATTGATCTTGAATTAATGACTGATTAAGTGATTCTCTATTCAGAATATGTTGAAGAAGATCAATATCACATAACTTAGGTATTGGAATAAATCGATGCCAATTATCTCCATTAGACCAAAAACTACATCTAATAAAGTAACCATCTTTGCATTGTGATATTAGTAATAAATGACTATTGCTTTGATTTTGACTAGTTCTGTACTGTGTTAAAGTATTTTGTTTAATTTTTCTTAAAACTAGTAGATTAGTACATAAAGTTTTTGAACAAGATTTTTTGATTATGGCAAGGTAAAATCTAGAATAATATTAATATTGTTAAAATACATATCCAAAAATTACAAAAATTATATTTATATTATAAGGAATTGGTATTTTCACGTCCTTGCATGTAATATACTGTAAATCGTCATATAGAGTACTCGATTAAAAGTTTATACTATACCTAAAGAATACACTGCAGAAAAAGAAAATATAATAATTGAAGGATTTCTACTTATTCTATAACTTTCATATAAATCACTAGTTAATATATCTGAAGTATCTTACATTCCATCAAAATTT
Source organism: Cetraspora pellucida (assembly GCA_910591915.1). Lineage (NCBI taxonomy): Eukaryota > Fungi > Glomeromycota > Glomeromycetes > Diversisporales > Gigasporaceae > Cetraspora > Cetraspora pellucida. Next base: position 7,680 of record CAJVQA010007438.1, on the reverse strand, counting down.
TAACCTTACAATATACTTGGGTCTAAAACTGAGGCAATTTACTATATATTATCTGACATGTCTTATGTGAATACTAAATAATTTTTGCGTAACTTATTTGATCTCATCCATCTAATACAATACACAAAATTTTACTCACTTCTTAAGAGATAAGTAAAAATTTGTGTATTTGTATTAGAAGGCTGAATAAGTTACATAAAAATCATTTAGTATTTATATAAGACATGTCAAATAAGTGTGTTATTCACAGCAAACACCACATTATGACATTATCACAAGTATGTGAATAATCAGTTATCATAATCCACAACATGACCAATAACAAGTACACTGCATGCCTAATAACTATATATTATGCAGGGATAATAGGGATAGAATATCAATAAACATTCAATATTTGATCAAAAAAATAAATAAATATGACCCAAGAATGTGTGAAAATACCAGTTTTTATATTATATCATATATATTTAAATTACAAAATTTATACATATGCAAGTGTATTTGTATAAATTGACCTATTTGAAGATTTATTTTTAATTGCTTTAAAAACATCTGAATCAAAATTAACATTACAGTGCTTTGCTGATCTAATTTGATCATTAATGTAAGAGCAAATTGTAACATCTTGACATTTTTTTTGGTCTTTAGTAACATTAATGTTGCCAAAAAAGGGGCATTTGACTTTTGTTTGACTGCCAGTACCCAAACTATACTGGATCTAAATAATATACTGTAATTAATAATATATTAATATATATTATTTAAGTTAACATTAATACTTGCATCACAAAATACAGCATGTGCTTTTTTTTTAAATCTTCTTGTACTTGAGTTATATTTTGTGCTTGATTACTATTATTATCATAATCTTTTAGATTAAGCACATTATATTTAGTAGCAAAACCAGAAGGTTTTTTGTCATTTTGCGGACTAGTTGAAGGATATTCAACTGAAACAGTAGAGTAATATATGTTATCAACTTTAATAGCTAAATGTATTGTAAAATAAGCAACAGTTTCTTTAATATCTTCAATAGTTTCTTCAATCTCTTCAGTATCAATATTTTTAATATTTGTAACATTTTCATTAAAGTTTGACTAAAATTAAATAGATCAATTTATATTAATATAATCTTTTTAAGATTTTATTCTGTATATTAAACCTATTTTATATAAATCTTTGTTTAGATATCATATTATACATACTATTTGTTCAATATCAAATTCAAATTCTTCTTCAGAGAACATTTCTATTGTTCAAATAGTTTTTTTTTTTTTTTTTTTTACAAAATCAGTTAGATTATAATTTAACTGATTTTTTGCATTACAAATAGTATAATTGACTCGATATTAACTTTAATAAGCTTTTACGTAATATTTTATAATAGTACATATGTATTTAAATAAATAGCATAAACCGTTTTTAGTTATACTAAAACAAGAAACTTTACAGATGTATTGGTATCTTTACATTGCATTTTAGCTATTTTCTTACTAGAGATTAAATCTTGTTTAAACTTGAATTTTGAAACCTAACATTCTTAATATTAAGTACATACAGACTAATAAGAAAGTCTTGTGCTAAGATTCAGATCAAAAAAAAAAAACTCAGGCAAGTTAACCAGATATCAAATGTTGATAATATATAAAAACCCAAAATATGATTTTTTTAAATATAATATTTAATAAAGTAAATTTATATGATTCTTTAAAGTTTGACTATAAGTAGTAAAAGATAAAAGCAAAAGATGAAAAATAGAATTCTAACAACTAGCAAAAGGTAAAATCTTTAGCAAAATCTAATTTAGTGAAAGATGAATCGTTCAAAAACAAGACCCAAAACTCTATCAAAAGACGAAACTCTGATAACAGCTGAGCTATATATTGGTAAATGAAATGTTTATAGTTGTTGGACACTATTCTTTATAAATATAGCTTGTGTTAAAAAGTAATTTTTTGTTTACTGATAAAAGAAACAAGATTTAATACTATTAAATTTATGACTTATTGCTCTCATTTCATAAATGATGTATATATAATTAAATATGTTACTAATCAGATCTAGATGCGTTAAATAAATGCACAAACCTGAAAATATACCTTTTAAATTCTTTTAGCGGCACTCATTTGTATATTATCAGGCAAGGGAATTCAGTTTGAGGCTTTTTAAATAAAGCCTTAAATATTTACTTTAAATAAACCATTATTTAATGTCAGTAATCCATTAGGTTCATAAATATTTACTGTTATACTTCATTAATATTATCTTATTCATGTTAATTTTATGCAAAAAGAATGTTTATTAGAAATTTAAGTTTATAATTTTTAATACCTTATTTTATAAATTCATTATAAAGCTAATTTATTATAAAAATTTAGCAATTATTTATAATTAATAATTTAATACACTTCAGATGTGTGAGTATAATGAAGATTTATTAACATGATTTAGTGGAATTAAAATCATGAACATAAATACCTATTCATCAATACTTTAGATACTTGCAACTATTTACCTAATAACTTTTAAATTGTGGGTGAATATGAAGATGATTTATTAATGTTAATCAATAGAATTCAAATCACAAAGATAAATACCTATCCATCAATACTTATTATTTAGATACTTAATTGCCAATAAATTACCTAATCCTTCAAATGGTATGTGAGTATGAAGATAATCTATTAACGTTAATTAATAGAATCAAATAATGAACATACTATTCATTAATACTTATCTCTATATACTTGCAATCAATTACCTAATAACCTTATAATAGTGTGTGAATATGAAGATGATTTGTTAATTGATGTTAATTAGTCGAATTAAAATCATAAACATAAATACTTATTTATCATTAAATGGTGCATGAGTATGAAGATATTAATCTTAATCTGTGAGAATTAAGTCACAAATATAAATACTTAAATTATCTCTAGATACTTACTTACAATTAATTACCTAATATCCTTCAAATAGTGCGTGAGTATGAAGATGTTCTATTAATGTTAATCAGTGAAATTAAAATCATGAACATAAATACCTATTACTTTATCTCTAGATACTTATTTACAATTAATTACCTAATAATCTTCAAATAGTGCATGAGTATAAAGATTTCTATTAATGTTAATCAGTAAAATTAAAATCACGAACATAAATACTTATTTATCAATACTTAACATTAATCAGTGGTATTAAAATTATGAACATAAATACCTATTACTTTATCTCTAGATATTTACTTGCAATTGATTATCTAATAACCTTCAGATAGTGCATGAGTATGAAGATGATTTATTAACGTTAATTAGCAGAATTAAGATTATGAATATAAATACCTATTTATCAATACTTTATCTCTAGATACTTGCAATTAATTATCTAATAACCTTCAAATAGTGCATGATCTATTAATGTTACATAGTAAAAATTAAAATCATGAACATAACTACCTATTCATCAATACTTATCTCTAGATACTTATTTACGATTAATTACTTAATAATCTTCAGATAGAATATGAAGATGATTTATTAACATTAATTAGTAGAAAACATAAATACCTATTTATCAAATAATCTTCAAATGATGTGTAAGTATAAAGATGATCCATTAACATTATTCAGTAGAATTAAAATTATGAACAAAATATCTATTCATCAATACTTATTTGCAATTAATTCCTAATAACTTTTAAATTATGTGTAAGTATAAAGATAATTTGTTAATATTAATCAGTGAAATTAAAATTAATAACATAAATATCTATTTATTAATTAATACCTTATCTCTAGATGCTTATGATTAATTATCTAATAAACTTTCAAATGGTACGTGAGTATGAAGATTATCTATTAATGTTAACTAGTGCAATTAAAATCACAAACATAAATATCTTAGATACTTACATGCAATTAATTACCAAATAACTTTCAAATGGTATGATTATCTATTAATGTTAATTGGAGTTAAAATCATGTAACATAAAGACTTATTCATCAATACTTATCTTTAATTAATTACCTAATAACCTTCAGATAGTGCATGAGTATAAAGATGATTTGTTAATGTTAATCAGTAGAATTAAAATCATTCATCTAATAACCTTCAGATGGTGCGTGAGTATGAAGATGAGTTAAAATTATGAATATAAATATCTATTTATCAATACTTATCTTTAAATACTTATTTGCAATTATCTAATACCCTACAAATCGTGCATAAGTATGAAAATGATCTATTAACTTTATTCAGTAGAATTAAAATCATGAACACATATATACTTATTTATGAATGCTTATTTTAATTAATTAAATTAATTATATAATACTCCTAAACAATGCATGAGTATAAAGATAATTTTATTAATGTTAATCTGAAGAATTAAAATAATGAAGATGATAATTCTGATAGACAATATATTCATAAAATGGCATAGGTGCTGTTAGAAATAATAGAGGGCATTCGAATGATGTCAAAGTCTGCTAAAAGTAGTAACTTTTAAGAGCAATGCAATATTAAATTATGAGAATAGTACAGATACTTTAGAGATGACTATAGGTATTTAATATCTGCTAAAGTGGGAATTCTAATGAACAATACAAACTTACTTAATTTGCAGCCAAGAATTGCATGATATATTCTTAAGCCAATCTCTATAACTTTCAATTTTTGTGAACATCCTGAGCACTAAGCCGTTTTTGTGGATCAAAATCGATACATTACTTAGCTAATTCGACATGCAATCAGGAGTTTTAGAAGCAAACTCTGATTGCTCTCCTTTAAAAATCTTTACTGCAAGTTTGGTATTAAATTTATATTCATTAAAAGGTCTTTGTCTGGTTAACATTTTAACACAATATTCACTTCTTGTATAGGTTTCTCCTAATAAAAACTTCTGGTATGATATGCTAAAAAAAAAATCCAGGTATCATATAAACGGCAATAATTAGATTTGTGAAATAAAGAAATAAAAGGTTTTAAGAGATTCTCATTTTAGATTGATGAGAACATTTGCAAACTACAATAATTAATAAAATACGGTTGCTTAATATATTTAATAAAAGTTTCTTATATCAGATATAGTTTATTTGGCTAAAATTCTATCACCACTAGGGTTCAAAGCATGGTTAAAGAATTAGGCATGATATAATGTTAAAATTTTTTGTGTATAATTTTTCTGACTAGCTATAATAATATATGATAAGGCATGCCTATATCTCTGCACCTCAAATCCTATTATATTTATAGCTTTTTAAGTGCCTAGTTTAAAAACTAAATAAAAATATAGCAATAGTAAAAAAATATACAAATATACTACAATTAACTTTTTGAATAAAAAAAATAATACATCAACAAAAATTAAAACTGATTCTATTATACTGTATGTAAATTTACGATATTAAAAATTGTGAAACTACAGTAGAAGAAAATGAATAAATTTATTAATGATCTAAGAACAATAGTTATCTTATAGAAAAAATGAATTTAAAGATACTGGTGAAAGTGGTAAAATTAATTTCACTAGCATCTATAAATAAATCACAAAAAAGATGAGAAAACATTAATTAATAGCAAATGACTATATTAAAGAGAAGGAGAACAGAAATGAGCATACAAATAAAAAAACTAATATAAACTAGAAAGGACTTTACCCTCACTGCTTACAGCAGTTCTGTTTGAAATGAATAAGTATACAGGTCCAGCATTATTCATATTGAACAATAAAGTGGTACCAATTCGACCTATTAAATATACTTAGGAGGGAAAATTAGGAATTTTCTCTCGCATGCAGTTTCCTTATGTTTTACCTGGATGATTACGATTCATAAGTCACAGGGTTTGATATTACCACAGACTGTAATAAATCTTAGAAATAAAAATTTCAACAGGCTTTATATTTGTAAGTGTATCAAGGATTCGTACTCTTAATGATATATCATTTCTTTTGATTGCAAATTGCACTTTTACAACAAAGATTAATGAAGGAATGATGATTACTTTAATTATAAATTTATTATAAATGTAATCTTATCATAATTTAGTTTATAAAATTTAAAATATTTCTAAAATATAAGACCTAATAATTAAGGCTCCAGCCTACAAAACGTCACCGTTTTTCTAGTAGGTATATCAGATAAACTTAAAGTTTTTATTTAGTTTTTTAATAATGTTGATTGAGTTTACTTAAATCCAACAACTCTTATATTGATTTCCCACTGAAATTATAAACATTTTGCAAAATACCAAGCTATAATGCTGATGGATTTTTTTGCTATGCAAAAAAAAAAAAGATAATAAGAAGCTTAAATAATGATTCATCCTAAAGGTAATATTATGAGAAGGGTATCTGCTTATTTCTCTGTGTCATTTCTTCTACAACTAGTTACCAGAGTTGGGATTGGTATTCGATTAATTGTAGGTATATTGTTAGTAATTTATTACCTGCATGATGTTGAGTAAATGGCCTGTAAAAAAAACGACCATCAATATAACAGTCTTAAATTAGCATCTAAATTAATGCCTGAATTAATGCGCATCTAAAGTATGCAAATTATGTAAGCAACAAAATAATGTATGCTGTAAAAGGCAGATCGATATATGTAGAGATCAAAGTCACACTAATGACAACTAACAACTCATCGTAATCTCTATATAAGATGATTTAAAAAGTAAAGAGATCATGTACAAGGACTCTTGATACACCCAGTAGATCGAAGTACCAATAATTTTTTTTTTTCAAGAGGGAAGGTTCAGTCTTAGAAAATTAATAATAAATTTGATCCCAAAACTTAAATTTGGGGACCAAAAATTAGTTAAATTTGACAATATAAAAATATATAGCAACCAGATCAGTATGGTACAGTTTTTTAAATTAAAAGAAATATACCATACTAATTTAATATAATATATATATAATAGGAAATCAGTATGATATAATTTTTTAAATTATAAACCATACCATATTGATCATTTATGATATATAATAAGTGATAAGTATGATACAGTTTTTTAAGTAGACCTATACCAAACTAATCTGGTAACCCATACCATACTGTTATTCTGTAATCCCAAACTAGCATATCTGAATACATTAACCATACAGATCTTGATTTATCTATAAACCAACAAGAAGAATTTATTCACAAAATCAGTAATCACTTTGCTTTCTAGCCTATATTCCTCCAAAAAAATCAACACTATCTTGATATTACACTTAAAGGACTTATTTCTAAATCTTTAATTGAGATTATATAAAACTTTAATATTTCATACAAACTAGTCTTACAAACAATTATTGCTATTTTGCTTAAAGTTAATGAACTTTCCTATAAACAAATATGGAAACCCTATTATATAAACTTTGTTAACTGGAAACAACAACAAGGACTTAAACTACCTTACATCAAACCTTCTACTCAATTAAATAAAAACAACAAAAGAAATTCTAATCACAAAAATTATATCTATTCTTGCTTCTGTAGACTACCTGACCAATTACATTTTAATTCTAATATCTGTCTATCTATCAGTTATGTTATTTATAAAATTAACATCTGGATTATCCTTTGGATCAAATATAATATTTCCTATAACTATATTCTAAACTTACAAATCTAGGTGAGTTTTGACCACTCTAGTAGGTTTAGGTCACAGATAAATATGTCTGAGCTT
>CAJVQA010007437.1:0-13840 GCA_910591915.1 Cetraspora pellucida | reverse complement strand
GATGGATCGTCATGGGCAACTCTAATTAGGTAAGTATGCCACAATGACGTCCATTTTGCAGGCTCTATGAGGTGTCGCTTTTACCTCTGACAATATATTTAAGTTTAAAGTTAAAATAAAACTTTTATTTAAAAAAATTTTAACTTTTTTTATTAACTTATTTCTAATTATTATATCTAAATATAACTTTAAATTTTTTGTAATTGATTATTTTATTACATATTTATAAATTAACTGCAAATTATTATTATTATTTAAAAAACTATAGTAATTAGTTTACATTAATTATTGGATTTTATTATTAGTTTATATTATACTAGAAAATACTTTATATATAAATAGTTTTGTATAATTTATATAGTGTTGCTATTTTTATCTCTATTTTTGCTAATACTACTCTTAAAATACATTAAAATATTCTAAAAAAGAAATTATTATTAAGTAAACCTCTTTTCTGATATAAATTAATATTGTTTATTAATTTTTTTTAGTTCTAATAATGGTAAAATTATTAAAATCATGCCAGTAGTTCCTTTTTAAAAGTGAATTAAAGATTATAAAATTTAGATATAAATATTTTAAAAATTATTAGTCTGATCTTAATAATTTTACTATTATTAAAACCAGAAAAATTTAATAACCAACTTTAATTAATATTAAAAAAAAGGTTTACTTAATAATTATATTTCTTTTAAGCACTCTTTTGTATTTAGATAGGTGACATTAGTAAAAATAAAAGGTAAAATAGCAATTCTCTTTATACAGTATATATAATTTATATAAATTTATATAAATTTATATATAATGAATAGGCAATTTCTATTTGAACACTAGGGTATAAAACACGGGTATATTTATATTTCAAAAATTATAATAATAAAACAACTTTTAGAGTCCTAACAAAAAATATATTTTATAAAATTTTAGTATAATCTATGATCTTTCTAGCCCTAAAGCTAACCTTACTCTAACTTTAAATTGGATTTAATTTTTTGGTTTATAATTTTATCTTACAAGGATTTGTTAAATAATTAATTAATACCAATGTATATAACACCCTGTGTACAATTAGAAAATTTTCTAATAAATATTATATAAAATTTATTTTATATAAAACTTATTAATATGTAAACTTTATGTAAAAAAATTATTTAAATTTTAAAAGTATATAAAAGTTAGGGCGAATCTATTTGTCGCCGGCGGTGACAGTCACCGGATTGCAGTTGGCCAATCACATCACGGAATCGGGTGCAACGTTTGTGTAACCATAGACAAAGAAATATTGAAATTTTTCAAAAATTCGCGATAGCTCAAAATTTCGTCTATAGAAGCACCTTTTGTGTTCTAATTAAAAAAAATTCTTTGCGAAATTTTACTATAATCTAACCCTAATTTAACTCCAACACTGACTCTAATGATAATTAACTTTAGTGTATGTTTTGATTCCATAGCTTAATTGCAATCTGGTGACTGTCGCCGCCGGCGACAACTAGATTATTTCTAAAAGTTATATAATTATAATATGTAAAATTTATAAATATATAACATTTATAAAAAAATTATTTTATAAAATTTATTTATATAAGTTAAAATAGATTTTTATATAATTTTGTATCAAATAATCTATAAAAATTAATACACATAGGTTTTATATAATAATTATGTAATAGCTATGTAACGTTATAGACCTATGTAGATTTATAGAAAAATGTACTTCGTGATGATGGAGAATTATTCAAATTGGTTTGTTATATCGTGAGCTATTGGAATATTCTCCTTTATAAATATATGATTTTTGTATAATGCCAGAAACTTTTGGCATTTCAACATTATATGAAGGCAATAGTAATTCTCTGTCAATTTTACTATGAAATTTATACTCTTCAACTACGATCTACCCTTAAATTTATTTTACATACATTCTTTTTTTCAAGCCAAAAATTGAGACGTTTCGGGGCAGAATGAGCGGGGCAAGGCCAAAAAAGTCTGGGACAGTAGTGTTGTCGCTATAATTCTGGAAACTCACTAAGCGTCTGAATTTTTCCAGAATTCCAGTGAAAAATCCCACTGGAACGTTTATAGAAAGACATTCATATGATTGGCTAATTTACATCGATCACTAACCAATCAAAACATTCAAAATGTAATTATTATCTATCGCTATTATTAATTTTTTGTTTTTTAAATATCTCTATCAACACACATACCTTTATTAAAGACATGTCATGAAATTTAATTCATCGAATTAATACTTGTAATAAAGCAATGACGTTTTGCTGTATAGGGTTGGGGCTTTATGTGTTCATTAGCTCTAAAGTTTAATATGAAAATGGTTGTGTTAATACAGTAACATATAATAAGTTATAACAACAAATTAACTTTTAATATACAAATAAATAGGATACGCTGATTTTAAATAGCATATTTTTATAAATTTATATTAACACATGCAATCATACAACTCATTGAGCCATAAAGAAGTAATTGCTGATAAGCAAGGATATTATTATTACTAACCTTTGTCGTAAATGTGTACTTATTATGCGTCATTCTTCAATATTTGTAGATTAGAAAACAAATGTGTTTTATAATTAAATTTATGCCTAAATATACCATACGTAAAACACATCTATGTTGAGATTTTCAGTTTGATCGTTTACATCGTTATTTTTTTTTAAATATATGAACAATTATTCTTGAACATTTATGGGTTAGCCAGTATCATATGTTACGAACTTGCCGCTCTTCATGAATATTATAAATTAAACATACTTAAATATATGAATTATAACATCCTTAAATATTGTGGGCTGAAAAGTTTTTGGATATACCGTATGCTATCTAAAGAATGCTGAAAAAAGTGAGAATTTTTCGGGCTAAAGTTAGGAGTGTGACTTCGATTCAGGTCTAATTTTACTATTAAAGCATAACCTTTTTCATTTTGGGTCCAAAATCGTGAGGATAGCTTTGATTCGGTAGCATGCGGTAATGATTTTTAATTTGATATATTTTCTCTTTAGTTACCGTAGTATAAATTTCAAATATTTGATTAAAAACCTTCAGAAAAGTATTGCATAAAATTGTGTATTGGCGCAAAAATTTGTCGGTCCCGTGATTCTTGTCCAATCCGATAACGCCGTAGCTCACCCACAAAAAATTTTACGGAACGTGATTTTAGTGCCTTCTGCGTTCCAACAAAAAAAATTCCTTACGAAATTTTGGTATAGACTATGCCAAACCCAAAAGTCATGTCCCGAAAAATTTTTTGTGGGTGAGCTACCAATAATCCAAAATTCCGCTAAAAAATAAGAAATCACAAAACTCATTCGCAGCTTTAGCTATTAAATAAAAGGTTTCGGCACAAACTTTTAGATCTACTTTGTATTAATGCAAACATTGACTTATATTGTTTAAAAGCCCTAGCATTACCACGAATCGAGGACGCGGTAGCATGATCTCCCATTTTTTTGATTCTCTTTGAACTTTAGGGCTTACTTTTTCTTCTCCTTTTTATTTACTTTTGTTTTTTAGGAGGGATCTTACTAGTTTTTTTTTAAGAAACGAAACCATCATTAATCCAAAATAAATTGTTGTAAAGGCAAATTGGTGCTAAAATTACATTCTTAAGTTTTACATATTATAAAAACCAATAGTTCTAAAATTTATTATTATTATTATTTTTGAAACCATCCCACTTTTCATATCGATAAATAAAATATATAAAGTTGGCAGCTCGTTATATCCTTGGTTATTATGATGAGTACGGTTATTGGAGTGCCGTTTATTACGTAATTTCTTTTTATTAGAAAGCCATCCTCTACTTCGACCACCCAAGTTTAACATAACTATATCGCTCCAACTATAAACAATTGTGATCTGTTTCTCACTCCTTAATTGTATTTCTTAGTTGTATTTTCTATTATACTAATAAAAGAATAATAAAAATAAAGTTAAACCTCTTATATAAAATAATGGATAAATAAATTTCATTTCGTTACTTTGTGAACATAATTTCGCCTAATATTGTTCATACTACGCAGTTTAGTCATGATCATAGATTTCATTTATAATAATCTAAGGGGAATGCCGTTTATTACGTAATTTTAAAGGGAGGGAGAGGATAGCAATTATATCACGTCTATATGATATATATGAAAATTTTGATTGGCTACAATTCGATTACTTGGAGGTTATGTGACTATGCCCTCACTAATGGTAGCGCTGGATTTACTCATTTTTCTCTAATTTTGATCAGTTTACTTTTGCAAAAATAATGTAGTTATTGAATACGAAGCAGAAGTGATTAAAATTCAAAGTTAAAGCTATGTTCTCAAAAGTGGTTAAAATTCAAATTTAAAGATATGTTCTCAAAAGTGGTTAAAATTCAAATTTAAAGCTATATTCTCAAAAGAGCTTAATTTAAATCATTAGCGTTCTCAAAAAATTTTCAATGTTCATTATAGTGCTCCTAAAGGATTATTAATTCTAGTAACCCAAATTAAACCCCATTCTTTCACCAACTTGAGTCAAATTAAAAATATTATAGCATTACTTAATTTTATAAAATATGTAGTTTATCATAAATATAAAGTAAATACAAATATATAGATACTCAAATACAACAAAGTTTACTTGTTAGGTTCGAGTTGGCCCTAAACCAGACTCAAATGACTCTTTTGATGTACTGGTTTATTATATCAAATAATTTTTTGAGACATTTTGAAAGAATAAAATGTTCTCAAATAAGAGAACCTTATTTTTTTTGTTTTTTTTAAAAACTTTGGCTTGATTGCTACAGAACGTCATTGGCGTACAAGAGAACCATATTTTAAATATTAGTGCTTCTTAAAAATATTGAATGTTCTTTTGAGAATCATGAGAACACTGAATTTTAAGCACCGCGAAGTAGTCATTTACAGAGTTATTCTTCCGATCATAGTAATCTGACGGATAATCAATTTTGATTGGTTAACAAAATATTAGAATATCAACTAACATATTATTTAAGATTTTGAAATAATCAATGATTAGTTATTTTTCATTTGACTTTTTTGGATCATTTTTGATAATTTACTATTTTTTTTGCTATTAAGGTGACTTCTTTGGTATTTTGCCTTTTATTAATGTTTTTGGTAATGTGTACTATACAAGAAGAGTGTACAATTGGTTACATGTATAATTTTTTTATATTACTTATTTAAGGAGTCTGCCAAAGGTTCTCTATTAATTGCTATATCTAATATTCTTGTTTTGGTGTTTTATTTTAAACTCTCTGAACTTGCAACCTGTGTTAACATTACTGAATTATTCTCAGATTATCATCTCAACCTTAAGATTATTTTATTCTTAAAGTAACTCTTTTAGAGTCTTTTTTATTTATTTATACAGTTGATCTAGTATTATTATAATAGAATTAACATTTGCAGTTAGGATTAACTATTAAACTACTATGTTCTTATAGAGTTTACTTAAACTCTAATACTATTTTACAGCATATCTGAAATATTTTAGTATATATTTATATTGTTTTTAGATTTTTAATTCAAATAATCTAATAGAAATACAATTAGTCTATTGGTATATTAGATCAACTTAATATTTTTTTTTAATTCAATTTTGGTAGCCTTGTTGATAAAATTTTTTATTTTGAGATTTGTATTTATCTAATTCTCTTATATTGATATCTGTTTTATAAGATTAATTTTTACAATAATGCTATTAAGGGTAGGATAAACATAGATCATTTTTTATATGACTTAGATAGTATAATGAATTTTTATATAGTAAATTAAAATGTGTTATTAATAAAACTTTTTTATTTTTTAATTAATTTTTATTAAAATTCAATAATCTATAGATTTAAATAAATTATTTATTATGCTAAAATTTTATAAGATATTTAACTTAAAAAATATATATTTTTATATATTTTGAATTTTCCTAGAACACTCTATGTTTTTTCTAGGTTGTACAAAAAAGTCAACTTTAATTGGTTAATTTTTAAAAAACTATAAAAGAATTTTAATAGTAAATTTTTATATCTAATCTTTAAAAATTCATATATTGATGAGTTTTAAACCAATTTTAATTATTTTATTATTGTTAGAATTACAAGAATTTACTTTACAACTTTACTTAAGAGCTTAAAAATATTTAATTAGTAAAAATTTTTGTAATTACAATTACAAAAAAAATATACCATTAAGTTTATATATAATTTAAAATAGCATGCTCTATCTTTAAAAATTCATACTACTTTTCTATTTAGGTCTTTTCAAATAAATTTTTTGTTTTCTAATTTTTATAGATTTATATAACTATATAAGTTTATTTAAAGTTTGTACTACTCAATACTAGTTTATATCTCTCTGTATAACTTGTTATATAGATACTTTATAATTTGTTAGTTATATTGATACAATTAATTATAAATATTTTAATTTAATTATTAAAAACAGTTACTGTAATATGAATATTACATAGATAATTATTCAAATTTTTAGCATTAATAGGTTTTAAATACTTAACCTACTATTTGATAGGTTGACAACTTATCTATTTTACCAAGTTATTACACTTTTATTTACTATTTTTATATAGTAATGTTGATCTATATATTATTAATTATATATTATAATCTTATAATCAATTATGACTTATAAATTTACTAATAGATTATAATTAAAATTATACAGAATTAAATGTAAGGAGTTGAATTCTATAATTTAATAGTAAAATTATTAATTCTCACAGACTAGATTAATAGTTTAAGTTAGACTAAAACTAAAATCTAAGAATTTAAAACTTTAGAATTTAAAATAATAACAAAATTAAATACAAATACAGATCAAATAAAGAAATATTTGTGTCATATTGATATTTTTTTAAACCTAATATTAAACTGATATTAGTTAAAATTTGGCTTAAATTAGAAACCTATAGAATAAAAATTAGTGTTATATTATCTTTAAGCAATATTAGTAATCTGGTAACTTTATAAAAGTATTAATAATATTATTAATTAATTAATTAATAGTTATTAATTAATTAATAATACTATTACTTTTCTATAAAGCTATCATATTACTAATATTGGTTAAAGATAATATGACACCAATTTTTATCTTATAGGTTTCCAATTCAAGCCAAATTTCAACTAATATCAATTTAATATTAGGTTTAAAAAATTTTAATATAACACTAATATTTTTTGTTTGATCTATAAAAGTTTTGTAAAAAATTCTAAGATAAAGTATAAAAATAAATTAAAAATTTTTAGAAAGAAATCAACTTTGCAAAAAGAAGACATTATATATAATAATAATATTATAGAAAATTTTATTATATAAAGTATTATATATATAAGTCCTCTAAAAAACAGAGTAATATCAACATCTCTATATCTAATTTGCAATAATTTAATTGAAAGAGTAATATAAATATAACTAAACTAAAATAGTAGGTAATACAAAGTATATAAAAAAGATCTATATTAAAAAATTAATCTAACTAAAATTGAAACATCTTAAATAGATATTATAAAAATATAGATAAGCATGCATTATAACCTTGTTAATAGTTATTATAACTGTATATAATAAGTCAATATTCTAAACCTTTTTATAATACCAAGTTAATAATATATATATAAACATGTTAACAAAATTTAGACAAATCCTAAACCTTTAAAAAATAATTACTAGTTATAAAAAATTAAATCAAACAAATAATTCTAAAATTTTATAAATATATTCTTTATAATTATAAAAATATATTTAATTTATTTAAATAATAATTAATAATAAAATTTTTAAGTTATGAATTTGACTAGTTTGTTCACTTTAAATAAACTTAAAATAAACAAACTCAAATGGTTTAATCAAATTCATAGTTTAAAAATTTTATTAATAATTATTATTTAAATAAATTAAATATATTCTTATAGTTATAGAGAATATATTTAAAATTTTAAAATTATTTGATTTAATTTTTATAATTAGTAATTATTTTTTAGAGGTTTGAGATTTGTCTGAATTTAACCAATATGTATATGTATATGATTAGTAGTACACTTATAGAAAAACCTACAAAAAACATATTCAATCAAGATATAGATCAAACCAACTATAAAAGTATAATTGAAAAGAGTATATAATAAATTGTAGATTGATAATTCAGAATTTAATAAATTCAATTATGCCAATAAGATATTAGGACGTTTATTAAGCTATATATACCAAATTGGTAGCAACAAGAACAAAAAACTGCAAAAGTTGACCAATTTGAGAGAAAGAAAGATTGCTGCAAGAAATGAACTAATGACCTGTGCTTAGGTTAAGTAAAAAAAATTATAATATAACAAAGTAACTACAACCTTACTAATAACTAGTAATTATAATTGAAATACATAGTAAATGCTATAAAATATATATATATATGTATAGATATAATGTTACATTGGTTGTCTCGAGCAAAAAGTAATTTAGTAGCACAAATGTAATGTACCTATATGTAATAATAATGCAAAAAGCTAATAAAGTATAAGTTACAATTTAGCATTATAAAAAAAAAAGCATTGGATATGACCTAAAATGGTCAAAACTGATATGCAATGCTAAATAGTAATGTTTGCTAATAACCAAATTTTTATTACTTATTGGCTCTATGCTAGTTCTCGGCTTGATTTGATTAATTTTAAGGTCATGGAACTAACAATTTTTGCAGAATGCTGTCAAATTTGGCTTCCAATTGGATTATTGAACTTTTCAATAGAACTTTTTAGTAGTAAAGTTCCAGTGGTACTACCAATTTTGATTTCGGGTAATCTTTCGTTGACAATACTGAACTATGGTATTAATTTGGTATATGATTATTGTTGTCAGTCACCGTTTATACGTATTAAGTTTAGGGTAGAAGCACGAGCTTTACATCAGATGTTTATTAAACTTGCAATTTGACCCTATTGATGTTACTATTAATTCAATATCATAGCTAGTTTCTAACCATGATCTGTTACGTATTTGCATTGTTAAGTTTTTAGAGCCCCCTAGTTGGAATTTTCTAATAGTAAAAGTTCCATCGGTACTGTTAGCTTTGGTTTCCAGTGAATTTTAATTGACAATGCCGGTATTTTATGTTCAATTGCTTATGTCTAATTAATTTGAAGTTAATACTTTATTGAAACTTGCAAATTTGCAACTTTAATATTACTTGTAATTAGTTATGAAATAATTATAACATAACTATATAGCTACTTTATACGTAGTAATTCTATTTTACATTTACTATATGTTAGCAATACGCCTGCTACTACTTACTAATATTTTACTACTATTTTACTATATTTTTACTAAAATTTTATTAAAAAGTTTTTTAAATATACTATTTTACTGTATGTTTACTACAATTTTATTAAAAATTTTAGTAAATATATAGTAAATAATAGTAAAATAGTAGTAGTAATAGTAGTAATAAGTAGTAGTAGGCGTAGTGCTAACTATTTTATAGTTACTTAATAGCTAATTACAAGTAGTATTAAGGCTACAATTGCAAGGTTCAATAAAGTATAAGTTATGATAGTATGTTATGTTTTTTAAATTTTGTAAATTAATACTTCAAATATTTCGCACAATATGCACACCTTAGTAAGATATTTACAAGGAAAAAACCAATACTAATCTTGTATTACTATTATCGAGGCGGTATCTTACATAGAATGTTATTCTGATCTGTGGAGTATGGTTGCCTTGTGTAAAAATAACTTTAGACTTAATATATTTTATGCAATTGTTGTTGATCATATAACACATATACTAAACCGTAAATTAGTTGTAGCACATTATATATCTATATGCAGATAATGCTTTTTTTGGTTGGATAGTAACACATTGCATCGCATTGTGTGTTTGATCCATTATATAAATTTGGTCGTTTTCTTTATTCATCCACTTTGATACCTAATTCTGATCTATAAGGTTTAATATCATTTCCTATATAAAAAAAAGCAGAAACTAGAATTTACTCTTATGGATACTGAGGAAGAACCAAAGGTACTTTAAAGATTCTATTGGTTTAATTATCTATATTTTCCTTTTATATTATATTGAATTTCTTTAAAATTCATTCTCATTAAATAGTCAAGTGAAACTCTTGATGAGTCGATTGTGGATGATACTGAAGAAGACGAGCAAATAAGAAAATCTGCCGGTACTTATGCATATACTGTCTATTAAATAATTACTTCATTATCAATATTTAAGCTGTGTTTTATATAAAAGAACCAAAGTTGGCAAAAGTTGAATATGATTATCAAGCCAAAGAAGGTGATGAATTATCTCTTGATAAAGGTGATGTGGTAACCGTGTTAGAACAAGTTGATCAAGGATGGTGGAAAGGTGACCTGAATGGCAAGATTGGCATGTTCCCTGCGAATGTGAGTTTACTATCTATACATTTATGACAGCAAGGATAATTAATTTATTTTAAAAAATATAAACAAACATAGCGTGTGAAATTAATTGAAGTGCCGAATAAAACTGATGATGATGATGCTGATAACGCAGAGAGTCAAGGTTAGCAATGTTCACTATTTTAAGGGTTCCAATTGTATATGTAAGTCTAAATAACCTGTCATAGGTCATTTACCAAGAAAATTAAAGACTTACGGTGTCAGGCCCGGAGGAATTGGCAGTCTATTTTCTGGTGGTATACCCTTAAAAAGTAAACGAAGTCAATCTTCTAAAACTGATGATGCTTCTGCATTAAAAAAGACCAGTAGTCGCAGTGCATCAGATGATTCTGAATCCACAAAAGATGATAAATTAGCTTCCCCGCCTATGGTATGAATTATTAGTACAACCTTGAAATTTTCCTATGGTGTTTATGTTATTACAGAATTGTATTGTTTTTATACCCGCAATCTTAATTAATATATTCCTTTGAAGGTTGCAAAGGCTCCGTTGCTGCCGCCAAAAAAACGACGTACCAAGCAAAATATTGGTACATGTGCTTTTTACTTAAATGTATAAATCCATTTGTATTATCTGATATCATTTCTAACTAGTTGTGAATTGCGGTGCTCTGTGATATTTGATTCGTTAGCCACTGTTATGTATGATTATGATGCTGAAGAAGAAGGTTCGTAGATTATTGTGTTTTCGAATAAGTCATCTGCTGGCTTACTATTTATTAAGCAAATTAAAATTTTTATTTTAATAGGTGAAATTTCATTAAAGGAAGGGGCAACAATTACAATTTTGGAAAAAACAGATGATGGTTGGTGGAGAGGAAAAAATGAACAAGGAGAAAGTGGAATATTCCCTTCTACATACGTGACGGAGGTTAAGGCAACAGATGTTAGTCAAGCGGTGGAAGAAGCTGACAGTGAAAAACCTGCTAAAGCTGAGGAACAAAAACTGCCGCCCATTTCCACAAGTCCAAAACGTACAAAGTCATCAGATGTTGCGGTACCTGAACAACCTACTTCCCCACGAACCACGCGCCCACTGTCGTCACATTCACAAACTGATATTAATGTAAGAGAAATCACCGAAGATCCTAAATCACCTGCAGTACCCCCAAGACGACCCACAAATCCCTTAAGCAATCGGACATCCACACACGAAGACTCGTCAAATCGACAGTCTTTTCATGAATCCACTGATGAATCACCCCCAATTCCTCGACGAAGTACTAGTGAAAGTAGTGAATCCAAGGCAACTCGTCGACCTCCCTCACTTGTTTCCCCAGACCTTCCTCCAATTCAATATCAATCACCTCGCCATCCATCGAAATCCACACTTCCCGGTGTTCCAATAGATACTGATAAGTCGTCAGACTCTTATTCTGAACTTACAGCCTCACCGATCTCTCCTGTTGAACGTCCCATCCCTCCTAGACCCAGACCCACATCACAGCACGAAGCCAAGTCCGACTCTCCTAAATCACCACCTTTAGCAAAACCACCTACAATTCCAAAGACACCATTTTCTCCAGCAAAACCACCTACCGTTCAAAGAAGATCAACACGTAAAGATTCCAAGAATATGCCGGGAGAAACAAATTCGGAGACATCCGAAGAGCAAGCCGAAAAAATAGAGTCATTATCAGAACATCAAGAAACTTATGATGACGAAGATTCAAAATCGCGTGAATATAGCGAAACAATTGAAGACGGCGATAATGATGACGACGAATCTTATGCTGACGAAAAAGGAACTAACGAACAAAAAGATATTGATGTAGATTCTAAAAAAGAAACTGATATTCAGCAAGCTGATACAGAACATGACGATACAGATGATCAGAATGATCAAGGAGATACAGTTAATCAAGATAATGAAATTAAAGAAAAACAACCAGAATCCCCCGTAGTCACACCTACTCCAAGATTACCTAGCTTGGGTGTTAAGGAAAGGCCATCTAGAAGCAGGCCTCCGACAAAGAATATAAAAAATCCTAGTCAGTCTGAATTATTAGAGCAGGAAGTCGCAATGGTAAATTTAATAGTGTCGATAAATCTATTCCTTTATAAAATAATTAATTTATCTTTAATGGATAATTCAGACTAAAGATGAAGAACCACAAAAATCCCAAGTTACACCACCCAAACCAGAAAAGCCCGTTAAGCCAAACATGTTCAAGCTGCCGATTGTTGGTGCTGGAGTTCCACCAGTTACGTTGCGGCCTACTGTAAAAAGGGTAGTTGAACCTCCAGCTTCAAGTTCCGATCCTTCTGAGCCTTCAACAGTAACACCTTCATCCAATACTGATTCCAAACCTATCGGTAGTGTGAAATCGATATCAAACAGGTTCAATATGCCTAATGTTTCTAGCAATTCCGAAATAGAATTTCGATTAAAAAGATGGTTTAATGAAGAAATTAATAAAGTTAAAGCGAACTTTGAAGCTCGGCTAGCCGAAGAGAGAAGTAAGAGGGAGGCACTCGAAGAAATAGTTAGAGAATTGCAAGAAAGGTTGGAAGAGTAAAAGAGCTAAATTAATTAGATAAAATATTTAGTTTATATATTTATTTCAATTATTTTTGATTTCACATATGATCATTATAAATGACGATTATTAGGCTAGTGTTAACTTTATGAGTAAACTTCATTTATTTATAAATTAGAATTGAGAGATAAAATTATTTATTATGCTCTGTATCCGCATATCTGATAATTAACTGATTATGTTATTTCGAAATTCGTGTCCTCTAAAAGTAGTATAGCGCCCATGCGCGTCCCGAAATAAAGCACACTTTAAATTCACGTGATCACGTGCCAATGGTAAAATCTGAGCCGCATTATACATAATTTTGGCCAGATTTGATTTTTTTTTAATTCCAAAAATAGAGGTTTGCCAAAAAAATCATAGTCACGTGATGACTATAAAAATCCCTAATTCGTTAAGATTAGGGTTAGCGTTATATTATGATCAGATAATAGCGAGAGTACATTAGTATTTGTTAGTGCATTAAAGGTGGTAAATTTTCGAGTTATAGGGCGATTTTTAGTAAAATGACGTTTGTTTTGATTTTCCTGATCGTGCAACGGTACACCTGATCTTGTAATCTCATTGGCTTGCAACACTGGGGCTTCCGATATACTAATTAATCAAAATCATGTGAGATGCAATAATAATATTACTATTAAATTTTGTGCATAAATCCGATCTGCAAACCTTTTACTAACGAAAAACTAGTATCCAAAAAATTGATTCACCTCGTGTACTATACATGTGGTCGAAATGTTTCGACCATTTCGGCCACTTGGCAAATGTTCGAAGTAAAGTTATCAATAATTTGTAAATATGATAGAAATTAAGCTTCATATATGTTAAGCTA
>CAJVQA010007436.1:0-13840 GCA_910591915.1 Cetraspora pellucida | reverse complement strand
TATTTCGCAATATTTCGAAATATTTTGCATTTCGCAAAAATTTCAAAATTTCTTTCAGATTATTTCGAAATTTTTGCACTATGCAAATTCTTTCGAAATATTTCGCATCTATAATTTTGCTGATGATATACAAAATTGTAGCAATTTTTTTTTAGAATAACCATCATAGCACAAAAAAATTATGCATTATTTAGATCTTTACTGTATGAGCATGGCATTATATATATGTATACAATATATAACAGATACAAATTTTTAAAACAAATTTGTAAAAAAATTATAATTACTACTTATAAATTAACTTTAAAATATTGTATAATAATAGATGTTTGTGCTAGCAATCAAAATGTAATAAGAAATCTTTAAAATTATTTTTTTAAGTAAAAAAGTAAGAATTTAAAGAAATTTGCTAATTTTTGCATAATGAGTAATTATTTGCTGATTATAGTAATTTGAAAAGCACTTTAAAATACTGTAAGTATTTGTAACTTAAAATTTTATTGATAGTATAATTTAGCTAATATTTGTTTATATAACAACTACAAAAACAATTATAAAAAGAGTTTACAACTAGTTATTTATACAACTTTAGTTATTATTTAATTTAAGTAATTCATTTAAAGGTTTTATACTAGTTATTTTACTAAGAACCTGTTTGTAAATTCTTTATTTAAATATATTAGTTTCTGTATCTATTACTTATCTATTTTACTAACTGTTTTAATTTTTTTTTTTTAAATATTAATAGTGAGGTCATGTCTTTAATTTTATTAAAATTTAATTAAAGTTTTTATAAAAAAAAGCTTGTTTTTAAATTACATATAAAGAATAAAGACTCAGACATATAATCTGTGACCTAAATCTACAAAAGTAGCCAAGGCTTATCTAGATTTGGGTGTTAGTAATAATATATGAGAGAGAGATATGATATTTAATTCATTAGATAGTTCAAAGATCAATTTTAGTAATAATTTGTGGTATTGAGATAGAAAGTAATGATAGATTAGAAGAAGAATTATGAGTTGAGTTTGTAGAAGATGTAATTGAAGACTGTGCTAATCGTGAAATACAATATGAGATTCATATTTGGTTGTATATTTGTTGATTTAAATGAAGAAGAAATTTAATAGAAAGTAAGATAGCTGTATGATAAGAAATAAAAGTATCATAAATAGTAGAAATAAGGTCAATAGAAACTAAGCCAGATAAAGTAGAAATAAGAAATGATATATAAGAAAAGTTGTGCAATTTAAAACTGTTAAATATAAGAATTTCTTGATGTAAATTAGAAACTAGATTGGAAGACATGTCAAAAGCAATAGTATTTAAGATGCAATTAAGAGAATTAGAGATTAAATGATAAATTGTTTGAGTAGAAGGACAAAGAGTTCAGTGTAATGAAAAACTAGTTTGATTGCATTGATGATAGAAAGATGAATAAGAGAAGTTATGTTTGTAGAGAATATAAAAAACAGATAGTTCATCTAAGAAAATTTTAATACAAAAGGTTTTTAGAGTAGAGAAATAGAAACTATGAGCAAAGTTAGAAACCTTTTGATTATTATTAATGTAAAGCCAAATGGCTTCTCAGTTGATGTTAGAAGCAATAGTAAACCATTGTTGAAAATAGTGCTAGGATGTTTAAAGTGTTATAATGTGAGCTTGACAGATAGTATGAATAGAGCATCGAATGAGAATCTCAATAGGGAATTGGTTAAGAAATAAAGTATAAGCAGGATTGTAAGGATTGTTAGTTAAAAATATTAAATAAGGTAGTATTTGGTGACTATGAGCAAGTTGATCAGCAAGGTTATTAAATAGATCATCTTGGTGTGCAGTAACTTTGTGAAAAGTAAGCTGAATATTATATAAGTTAATGAAGTTGATAAGAGTTTTCAAATAGAGAAGTATGGAGTATAAGTATGAGAGAGTTTAGATGCTAATAAGCAGATATTATAATATTTGGAGATAACAGATTGTAAGTCTGTAAAAATATAAACAGAGCAGTTTCTAGAAGCAGTTATAATTACTAAGAGAATAGCAAGAATTTCAGCTTTAAAGAAGCATGGCCAAAGTTTAATTTGTGCTTGAAATAAGTGAATAGTTGCAGAATTATTGACTTGAACTCAACCTATGCCTATAGAGCATTAAGAGGTACCAAGCTCAATAACAGAACCATCAGTATAAAATGAGATGGTGGTTAGATTATAATTAGAATTAGCAATAGACTGTAAGCTATCAGTAAGTTGATTAGACTGAAAGATGCAAGGTAATTGTTGTGAGTTGATTATTAATGAAGAAGATAATGGAATATATAAAGGATGTTAAATAGTTACAGAGTATGTAATATTAAGAAAGTTGGCATTTAGGTTAAGAGTTTTGTTAGTATTATTATAACAGAGTAGTTTTGTAGTCAGGTTTGTAGGAATAAATATGATGCATTTGTTGGCAATTGTATTAGAGTTAAGATAGCATCCAAAACATAATATAGTAGTAGAGAGGGGAGTAGAATATAGGTTTGAAAACTGGAATTGATAAGAGCAGTGCTAGTAAGTAATAAGAATAAGGCCTGTAGAGGTATTATGCCTTCTGGCCTTGTCAATAATTATTTGATCATTAAGGACAGTAAGTAGCCAAGGTTTGGTATTAGAGGTAAAGTAACTAGTGGTATATAAAAAGTAGTTTGTTTGAGGTAAGTTAAGGTGATTGTATAAAGTACATTCATAAGAATGACTTGTTGTAATATCCTCAAGAATAGTGAACCATTGAGGTACAACACCTTTAGAAAGCTTATTTAATCTAGAAGAAATGTGTTTCTAGTGTAATAGGCATGAATTATTATATGTAGTAAGTTGGTTAAAAAAAAGTAATTTGTGATATCTAAGTTGTTTTTTGAAAATAGAATATTTGGAATGAGAGAAAAGAAAAGATTCAAAAGAGATAGCTTCATCATTTAGAGTAAAAGAAATGTTATAAGTTGAATTAATAGAAAATGTTCAGCCAATATGCTTGATAAGCTGAATGATTTTAAAATTTGTAGTTAGATGATTAGAACCATCAATAATAGGGTTAAGATATAAGAAAATATTAGTAAGAGACCAGAGGTTGTTTTGTAGCTGTTAAATTTGAATGTAAGTTGATGTGCCTAACAGGTTAGGATTATTGAGTCATTTGAGAAGGTTAGGAATATGATGTTATAATTGAATGTTCTAAATGTGTTTGATGTTGTAAATATGAGGATGTAAAAAAGTACTAGAGAGTATTGTATGACAAAGTTTAGCTTTAAGTTTAACAAGCCTAATATACTAAATAAAGATTTTATTACAAGTAGCCTGACTAACTACAATGTTTTGAAGATAATATTCAAAAGTAGGAATGATGACTGTATTAATAATATAGTAGGCATATGAGTCAGTAATATGTTTGGTTTTAGCAATTTGGATGAGATGAGAAGATTCAACAATAAGCAGTTTTGTTTGTTTGGATTGTCTATTATCTAAGATGAACTAGCAACCTAAAAATTTAAAGAGTTGTTTAGAAAAATGTAATGAAAGAAGATGATTATTATAGGGGATAGAGGTGTAGTAAGATGAAGGATTATTGGTAACCAGAATAGATTTTGTAGGGTTAACTTGAATGTTAGCTATAGCATAAAATAATTTAGTTATAGATAATATGTTAGAAAGCTCAGTTTGTAATGAAGCAACTCAAAGAGTATCATCCATATATGCCAAAACAGAGCATTGTTTTTGTAATAAGTTAAATGTTTGGAGTTTGAGATTGGTAGCCCAAGAGGATTGTAAAGTATAACCAGATATTTGTATATATATATATAAGATAAGTGAATCATAGTATATATGCCATAATAAAAAAATAATAGTTTCACCTTGGTTAATACTATTGTAAACAGAGTAAGAGAGAGTAAGGCCAAGATTAGTAATAACTTTGTTGTAATGATCAGTTAAAAGATTAGAGAGGATATTAATAATAGATGAAAGAAGTGTCAGATAAGAAAGTGAATGTTTAAAAAAAGTAAAGTTGACAGAGTCATATGCTTTACTTATATCTTGTGAAAATAGCCAAATGTCCTTATGATTGCAAGTAACATCTTCAATAAAATTATTGAAAATGTAAATAGGAATTGAAGTGCTATTGTTAGGAAGTGCAACATAATTAAAAGATAAGAGGATAGAATTAGAAGAAAATATAATGCTTAGTCTATTTGTAAGAATTTTGGTGTATAGTTTGTAAATATATTCAACAAGACTAATAGGTTGAGTAAGATTGAGATTACCATCAAAGAAGTTATGTTTGAGAATAAGGTAACTAACTGTTTTAATTAATATTATACAAATATATTATAATTATAAAGTTTTTAAAACAATTCATTTATATGAAAAACTTTTAATTTTGTATTAAACTCATTAGAGCTTTTTGTATCCTATACTTATAACTAATTTAGTATTACTTTAATTTAGATTAATACTTGTAATCAAAGTTAATTATTAAATTGCTTTACTTTTATAAAGTTTATCCTAACTTAATATCTATCTTTTTAATATTTTCTCTATTATTTTTTATTAATTATTACTTAAAACTGATAGAACTTTTTAGATTACTAATTTAAATAATCTAGTATAATATTTTTTTTCTTTAATAATTTTAGTAATCTAGTTAGTATATATACTTTTTTTATATATTTGTTATTTAGTTTATTTGCTTATTTTTTTAAATATAGTTTATAAACTTTTAGTGATTCAACAATAATATTAAAATTTTGTATTATTTCTTTATTTAAGATTTCTAAATAAATTTCTGTTTTTTTAGTTTTTTAGTCTTTTATATTTAATAATCTTATTATAAATTTGTACTAAAGTTTTATATAATATTAGTTTTAACATTTTTTTATATATGTAATATTATATTTTATATAGATATTTTGAACTTCTAATGTTAAGTAAAATCTAACTTAATGTATATAAAATTATAGATGCATAAATTTAACTATTATATTTATTATATATATTAGTTCTTATATATTCTAACATTACTATATATAACATTTATTGCAATAAAGTAATCTTTATTATAATAATTTATACATGTAAAATATCTATAAAAGCACTACTTTCTAACTTTTTAAGAAAATTAAATGTTCTTATACTTTACATAAGTGTCTTTATATATTTAAGAAGTATCTTCATATATTGCAATAGTAAATAAACTAAATACAATATTTAATATTTTTATATATTATTTATTATTATCTCTGTCTTAAAATTCTAAATTACTCTGTATTTTGTTAAATCTTGTATAGGCTTTGTATAGAATCTGTTAAATTATAGTTGTCATACTATAGTTGAACAGTTTCTGTTATCATTATAGTTAAAGAAAAAACTATAGATTAATAATTGTTACAAATTAGATTTTTAGCATAGCATAATAAATTATATTATTAGTAGTTGTTATATATTCATTATTGTATTTTATATTATATTTATTATTAGTTATTAGTATAGTTATATTATAGTATATAGTAGTTAGAAAAATAAGATCTTAATTGGCTATTAGAAGTATGATACAGATATATGATATTGGGTAACATTTATGATGTCATTATTGTCTTACAAACTCCAAGTACTCTTATACAAGTTTCATGTATCCTAGTACAATTTACTGTGCCAAATAATATAATACAACAATCTCCAAATATTTCTTCCACAATCCCAAGTATTCCAACACAATCCACAGGGTGTCTCTACACAATTTCAAGTGTTTCTATACAATTTCCAACTATCTTTATACAGACTCAAGTATCTTAACACATGTCCCAAATGTTTCAAGTACAAATGACAAATACACATAAACATTATTCCAACTACTTCTATACAAACTCCACTTGACTCTACACAATCCCCACTACTCCAAATGCAGTATCAAAAGATGTTACTCAAATCCTTACTACTTCTACTAGATAAAAAGATATATAAAGGGTGCCTTTTCCTCTTTCTTATTAATTCTAAGTTTCTACACTTCAACTCAGACATAATGACCTTTTAATTATAAAATATGATATTCCTCCTCTAGGATAATTCCTACAGACAAAGTTGTCACTATGTGTGTTGTTAATAAAAAGTTAATCTATATATTGTTATTATCTTAAACCATTTGCCTACTGCTGTGTAGTAAAGTGAACTACTATACCTTCATCCTGTATATATTTGCAATAGTCAATCACTGTACCAGGTGACCTTGTTACTTAGTTGTATTGTACCAAGAAGGCTACAACCCTATAACATTTTGGTGTCTTCTGCTGAAAATATAAAAATTTTTTTGGATAAATCTAACAAATCTTTTCTGGTAGAAAAATAAAAAATTAGTTGATTATTATTTTTCTTTAATATCTCTATGAATTTTTATTCTATCTTCAAAATCTTATCTTCTTTAGATTCTTAAATATTTTCTTTATATTTTGATATATAGGTTACATAGTAACAAAATGCTTTTCTGATCTTTTATAAATTATTAAAGTTTTAACTCTCTTCTTGTTACAAATAATTTCTTTTTTTCTGAATATCAGTAGACAAACTTTGACCCTTAATATCTTACCATTCACTTATCTGTTTTGGATATGCTTATCTCCTTTAGATTCATAGAAAATCCTTTTACATTTTTCATCTAAGTATTAAGACCTATTAACTTAGTACCAATATCTTGAAAAGAAGAAAAAGAAGAAAAAAAGAAATTTTACAATAATGATTTTAAATATATTTTGTTTTTCTTTAATATTTCAATGAGTTTTGATCCTATAAAAATATAACACATAGCAGCATATTTACAGAAGACTGCTCTACATATTTTATTATATTATATAATAATATGAAAATGCTTCTTTGACTCATAAATCACTTTTAAAGCAGTGATGACATTTTTCTACATCTATAGAATCCTTCTTGAAGATAACAAAAGAAGAAAACAAAAGAGATTCATGATTTTTTAAATCACTATAGAATGTTAACCACTGAATCAAATTTAACATTTCAATTATTATTAGAATTGTAGAAGTCTGCTCTATAACTTTAATTAAAGATCCAAGACATGGTTACTTAATACCAACATCATATTCGAGATAGTTTTGTAAAAATGTATTCTTGAAATGATTTTTCTTTATTGCGCTAAATAGATGAAAATTTTTCTAGATCTCAAGATATTATATGACTTAGAGATATCTTATTTCTTTTTAGTTTTATATTGATTAGAGATACCAAAAATAATGACTGTTGACTATTATATATATAAGAGATAATAACATATTGATATGAATATTCTTTATAATCTTTAATATAGTTATTTATTAAATTATTTTACAAATACAGATTTTATTTAAATTTTATTACTTGGTTTAGTTTAGAATAAGTCCTGAATGATGATAGTTCCCAGGCCTCTCTCTTAACAAAAAGACATTTTTCAAGACAGTTTGTTATTTCTGAGCAAAAGTAACTGATGATATATTTCTATCCTTATAAAAATAATTCTAGAAAGATTTAATTTTATTATCCAAGCTAGGAAGATTCTATCATGTACTCTTGGATATTAATACTTGGAAAGTTCAATCACGTACATATTAATGAAAAATATAAAATTAAATTTAGTTATCCTGGCAAAGACCCAGATGTATTGGAATAGTTATTTTAATAAAGACTCAGATATATTGAAATAGTTATTCTAACAAAGACCCAGATGTATTAAAAAAAACATTTTTGGAATTTATATTTTTAGATATACCTCTACTAACTCAACTTGAATTAATTATTTTGTATTTTGTATTTTGTATTTTTGAAATTTTAGAATTATAAAGAAGTTTATGCTTTTATCTTCTAGCTTTAATTTTTGATTTTTGAATTTTTGATTTTGATTTTTGATATTATAAGCCAGCCAGTCACATATGCATATATATTTTGAAATTATTTAGTTTTTGATTTGATTATTTGAATTCTTTATTTTATCTTGCTAGCATCATGTTTTAGATTTATTATTTTCTATTTTTATTATTTTATTATTTTATTACTTATTAGTATTAACCATTTCTAAAAAACTTATTTTCTAATAGAATACTAAAAATTATTAATGAAAAATAAATCTATAAACAGAAATACTAAAATATCTACAAAAGAAGAAATTACAAAAATAATTTTTAGAAGGTTTTCATTTTTCATCCATATCTCTATGAGTTTTGAATGTAAAAAGGTAAAACACATATCATTCTATTTGCAAAATCTTCTCTATATTTCTTATTATACTATATCTTAATAAGAAAACACTTATCTGATCTGCAAATTAGCTCTAAAGTTATGATGAACTGGAAAGATCTTCTTTACAACTTTACTTAAGAGTTCAAGATATGAATATATAGTACAAAAAGGCTTTAAAAATATCTTTTTCAAAAAGTATAATTTTAAAACAATTTTCTTTTACTGTACTACATAGATGGAAAAATTTTAAAAATTTTTCTAATCTGAATCAGACTATATAATCTGTAAAGTCTCATTTTTTTTAGGTTCTATCATGTTCTGAGATACTAAAGAAGATGATTTTTTGAACATTATATATATTTAACAATCATATACATATTCTAATATATTTTATTTTTTATTAGTATATAGTTATTCTCTTTCTTGCAAATAATATAAAGTGATAGCTGTATTCATGAATAGTATTTTGATAAGTATTAGTTTTGTATTATTAAACTTTAAAGGCTACATATAGCTATAAATAGTCTGGTTATTAGCATTTCTTTTTCTGGTTATGTCTTAGTATATTTCTAAGTTTTGGTGTCTAGTAATCTTTGTAAAGAGTAAACAATCTTGTTATGCCTGACTAATACAGAAAGGACAATAGGTAACAAACCTCTACTATATGATCCTATTTAACCCTTATAGTATCTAGAAGGCTATTGATTTTAAATTTCTTAAATACTTAATTTATTTTTCTTCTTTTTATTTTCTTTTATTATTAGCATAATTAAAACTTTTATTTTATAAACTTTCTTTTATGATAATAATTTTTATACTCTTTATTAAAATAAAAAAATAATATATTTATATTTTTCTTTAATTACGACTATTTTCTCCAACTCTATCATCTAACTCAAATTGTCTCCAATTCTTCTATTTTTATCTGAACCAACCTCTTCTTCATTTTTTTCTATTACTACTATTTTTTCTTTTTTCTTATCATTATGCATATTCTCATAATTATTCAAATCTAAAACATTACAATTCATCCATCCTATTTTTTCATCAAATTCATTTTCTTTATCTCTATTTAATGAATTATAAAATATTATTATTATTTAATTATTATATTATTATTATTATATTTTATTATCTTTCTTCTTCATCTGAATCTCTTATTGTCATCGAACTATTTAAAATATCTTCTTCTTCTTCAATTACTTCTTCTTTTTCTTCTTTTATTATTTCTTCTATTTCTTTTCTAATTTCTTTATTCATATAACTTATTCTTTCTCTTTCTCATTTTTGTTTTTTTTTTATTCTATTTCAACTCTTCTCACTCAATTTTACTTTTCAAACTTAATTTTTCATTTTCTAATTTTTGTCTTTTTTTATTCTACTTCAACTCTTTTATCTTAAGCTTATTCTTCAATTCATTTTTCTCAACTACTAACTTCACCTTTTCATCTTGAACACCTTAATATTTTAACCTCAAATACTTTACTTATTTACAACTAAAAAATGTTCTACTTACCTCCTGATCAAAATTTTCTATTTCTTTAATTCTCTTATACAACTCTTCATATTTCTTTCTTCACTTTCCACCCTTCTTATTAATAAACAAATTACCATCTTCTTCTTTCTTCTTATTTAATAAACTTTCAACTATTTTTCTGTATTTTACTTCACCTTCTTGAAACATCCTTCTCCATTCATTTTGACTATTTTTTGCAATTTTCATCTTATGCTTTAACTTAGTATTTTTCTCTTCTAACTGCTTAATCCATTCATCTCTTCTATAAAATAATCTTATTAATATTCTAAAAAGATTATTTTCTATAAATTATTGAATACTACTACATCTTATCTCTGTTTTTCTTGTCTTTATTATAATATTATTATTATTTAAAATTATTATTATTATTATTTCTTATTATTATTATTTCTTTTATATTTTACCTTCTCCTTCTTACTTCTTCTCTGGATATTCTTTTTTTAAAATTTCTTGTTTTATATTTATACACTATTTTTCTTTTCTTATTATTATTATTTTTTTTCTTTTTTCTTTCTTCAATTATAATTTTATTATATTTAAATATTTTTATTATTACTTCTTATATTACACTAAACCTTATTTACAAATCATATGAAACTTTGAAATATTATTAGACAATTACTCAATAATAGTTAATCTTCAAAAACTGTATGATAAACAAATTTAGAATGATATACTATTATAGTAAAATGGATAAGGTGAGTATATTGCTATTACATGGTCATATATTCAAATCCAGCTGATAGACATGTTAACTCTGCCTAACGAGGTTTACGATAACAGCATTAGTCTATAGTAGTATAACCCAGTATTTTGAATTTTTGAACTATAAATATATCGATCTATTATAATAGATTAAAATTAGAATTATAGAAATAATTATCAAATACCAAAGTTCTAAAACAAATCATGTAAAATTCTAAAATATTATTGGACATTTGAAGTATTCTAATAATCTCCAAAAAGGGTACAAAATTGAAATTTAGTAATGTTTTCAGTATAAATTAACAGTATAAGGTGTATTACTAGACAGTATAGGTTGTACATTTGAGACTGGCTAGGAGGAGCTATCTGCTAGGATCCAAGTTCAGTAGAGCCCTTAGTTGAAATACTAGAAACAAAATTTTTTTATATATTTTTCTTTTTCGAACAATTATACATATTTTTTTATTATATAATATTTTATTAATTAAACTTTGATACTTTATTATTACTATTAGTTTATTTATATAGATACTTATATTTTATTATCATAAAAACAAAAAAAAAATAATAATGAACATAATCTAAAATCCAATACCTGACAATCTATTTCTACTACCATTATTCTCTTCCCTTCTTCTTTCTTCTGCCTTCAATCTTCTTAAATCTTCTTCATAATTTTCTAACCTTGCTCTCAATCTATTTCTCTTATCTAACAACTTTGTATACCATTGCTTTAACATCCATCCATTTTGCACTCTTGTTACTGCATTTTCTCTTAACTTCTCTAACTTTTCTTCTATACTCTAGATTCTCTTTCTTTGAGAAGCCATCAACTAAAGCAAGCTATATAAATTTATTAGCTTTACAAAAATAATAATAAGAATATTTTTGTTAAAATAAATATTTACTGGCTATTTTCATTTTGGACCACCTCTAAGGCCCTATACAAGGCATTATTGCCATTGTGTCTAGCTCAATGAACACTTCTCAGAAGGCTGTATTTTGGCATTTTGTTATTATTATTATTGAAGTTGTTGTTATTGTTGTTGTTATTATTAAAGAAGTTTATAAAAAAAAAGATAAAAAGAGCAGAAATATAAATATTTTTCTTTTCACGAACAATAATCAAATTTTCTTTAACAAAGAAACAAAAATAAAAATCAATTAGAAGTTGATTTAACAAATTTGAAAATCAATTAGAAATAGATTTAACAAATTTGAAATAACACTGATTTGTAAATCATATAATTACAAATACAAACAATTAATAGATTAGAAAATTCATTAATAGAAAACAATCACAATAAAGACAATATGATTGCTAAATTTAGAAATAGATGAACCAACCAGAACAAAGTTGCTAATTTAAGATAAATTAGTAATTAAGATTCAGAGACTTTACTTTTTAAGAGAAGGAAGACACAAAGAACAATACAGACACAAAAATAGAACATGTAGCAATACAAATTTTGCCAAATATTTTTTTTTTAGAACAAAGAATTATTTAATATTATTGTAAACAATTACAGTATTCAAATTTAATCAACAAAGTTTTAGCATATGACTACTATCTAGAAGTACTATTAATAGAAAAACCAGATTATAACAAGTCTATTAATACAAGTTGAATTAAGGTTTAGACTAGAACTTATTAATTGTTTAAAGCATTAAGCTATAAATAAATTTATTAAATAAAGAAATTAACTTTTAAGCATATTAGTAATATGAATAAAGTTAAGTTTAACTAGTTAGTTGTCTTTTGTATATAGTACAAAAGTTATAAAAATTTTGGAAAACAAAATTTTTAAAAGGAAGAAAATATTACAAAGTAGATTTTTAGTATAGCATAATATATTATATTATTAGTTGTTGTTATATATTTATTATTGTATTTTAGATTATATTTATTATTAGTTATTAGCATAGTTATATTATAGTATATAGTAGTTAAAAAATAGGATCTTAATTGGCTGTTAGAAGTGTGATACAGATATATGATATTGGGTAACATCTATAATATCATTATTGTCTTACAAACTCCAAGTACCCTTATACAAGTTTCATGTATTCTAGTACAATTTACTGTGCCAAATAACACAGTACAACAATCTCCAAGTATTCCTTCTACAATCCCAAGTATTCCAACACAATTCTTATATGTCTCTGTACAATCCTAAGTGTTCTTATACAATCTCCAACTGTTTTTGTACAGACTCAAGTATCTTGACACATGCCCCAAGTGTTTCAAGTACAAATAACAAATATACATAAGCATTGTCCCAACTATCTCTATACAAACTCCACTTGCCTCTGCACAATCCCTACTATCCCAAGTATAGTATCAAAAGATGTCACTCAAATCCCCACTACCTCCATTAGATAAAAAGATATATAAAGGGTGCCTTTTTCCCTTTCTTGCCAATTCTAAGTTCCTACACTTCAGCCCAGACATAATGATCTTTTAATTATAAAGTGTGATATTTCTCCTCTAGAGTAATTTCTACAGGCAAGGTTGTCACCATGTGTGTTGTTAATAAAAAATTAATTTATATACTGTTTTTATCTCAAATCATTTGCCTACTGCTGTGTAGTAAAGTAAACTACTACATCTCCATTCTGTATATGAGGTCTTTGTCTTAAAAATGACCTTATGGGACATAGTAAATTATATAATCCAAACTTGATTTTCAAGACAAAGACTCCATATATTTGCAATAGTCAATCACTATACCAGGTGACCTTGTTACTTGGTTGTATTGTACCAAGAAGACTGCAACCCTGTAATATAATATTCTCTATTTACTGCTAACCTGGATTTTTTGCTATGGCTAAAACCAATACTTGCAGTTAGAGTTATCTATTAATCTACTATTATTCTTATAAAGTTTATCTAAACTCTGATATCTGTTTTTCTGATATTTTCTTCTTCATCTTTTACTAATCACAACTCAGAACTGACAGACTTCTTAGACTTTCAATCCAAATGGCCTGATATAGTATATTTATATATTTTTTTCTTTTGATGATTTTGACAGCCTAGTTGGTCATGTACTCTTCTACACATCTTGTTATCTGATTTATTTAACAATTTCTATAAAGGTGTTTCATAGTCTTCTATTTGTTTAACAGTATTATTAAAAGTTTATGTTATATATTTCTAAGTAAGTTTCTATCTTCTCAGTTTTTTAGCCTTCTATATTCAGTAGTTTTATCACAAGTTTGCACTAAAGCCTTATGTAATACTAGTTTTTTTTTATATTACTCTATATATTGTTAACCTACAAAAACGACCATAACTTTTGAACTACTGGACAGAATTCGATGAAACTACCACCATTCGAATCAG
>CAJVQA010007435.1:0-13842 GCA_910591915.1 Cetraspora pellucida | reverse complement strand
CTCGGCTCTAACTGCTGTGCAAGGTACCAAAGTCTGCCCTGTACGTTGGGTCTGACCGTCATAATCTTGGCCTTCCATGTTATAATCTATATTATTTAATTATTATTAAATAGTAAATATTAATTTTTTTTGTATACAAAATTATTTTGGCTTATTAGACAAAAGTATATTTCATTGCTAACTTTTGAATTATTTAACCTTTTCTTAAATTATATTATAAAATATAAAATATAGTTATAGAATTTATATAATATATTTTTTAATAATTTATTTTATAACAAATAATTTATTCAAAGTTAGCTATTATATGCAATATATATAACTATATATTTAATAATTAGTTAATTAGAGTTAATGTACACTATACTGTGATTTGCTAATAATAGATTTTAGTTATATAATCTTAGATAGGCATAATAAGTATGCTTCAACCAAATAGAATACCTATATAAAAATGCTAAATATTTTATCTATGTTTAAATTCTAAATAATAAAAAATAACAAATAAGAATATAACAAATTAAAGTATAATAAATAAGGGTAGCTTAGGTGTAATAGTTAGATAATTAATATAATCTATATATAACAAAATTTGTATAAATTAAATCAAAACTAATTTGATAAAATTAAATTTTATAAAAATAGATAAAACAAAAATAAAAATTATATAATTTAATTATTAATATTGATTTGTAATATTAATTTACAGATTTAAATATTTTATAAATCAGAATGTTTTAAAAATTAAAAAAATTTTGTAAAAATTATAACTAATTTTTTTGTAAATAAGTTTAAAAGCAATTAAATCATAAACTACTTTTAGAGTATTTGAAGTTCAAACTTAGCAGTTTACTAATAAACAAAGTTAAACAAATACAGGTAACTATTAATTAAAATAAAATAAAGTATTTAATAATCTATAATGTTAAATAATTGTTTGAGAATTTGAAAAGTTGTAATGATATTTATATACAAACATTTTGCAATTAGTTAATTATACATATAAAATTTATAATAAATTATATACCATTTTATTTATATAAAAACATTTGATTTTGTTAAAAAGCTTTTAATTTTATAATAAAAGGAATAATTTCAAAGTTAAATCAAAAATTGCATTATTCTAAAAATAGCTAATATATAAAATCTCAGAGTAAGCAAAGAACACTTATTAGCAGTAAATTAAACTAGTAAAAATCTTTACAAATTCATCTATAATTCTAAAAGTTTAAATTTAAATATATAATAATAGTAAATGCTAAATATTAAATAAATGCAAAATTTTAAAAAACTAAATTTTATTTGTTCTAGAATACGTATGTAAAAATTTTTTTGTAATATTGAACTGCATGCACTATATAAAGCGACATTAAAATTGTGTTATGCTTTTTTTAAAATTATAACCTTTAACAAATATTTAAAAAATTACAAAAAAAAAAAATTCATTACTTTATAGAACTTATATAAAACTACAATATTATAAATTTTTTTTTTGTAAAATTTTAAAATCCATTAAGTAATGATTCTGAATCTTTTAGATTATTTGCACTGTAATAATTATTATCATATGTACTACAGTCAAGGATTATCCAATATATTAAAATGTTATTCTAAAATGGATTTTATTTAAAAAAAAAAAGCATTTTTTGATATCTAAAAAAAACGATTAATTTAAAAAAAATTTCAAACTTTTTTCGCAAAAGTTGGTCTCAAACCTGAGTCTGGGATCCAAAAGGTGGTTGTGCACCAAATAAAAACACGGCCAATTGCAGATCTTTTATCAAAAAGAGAAATAATCTGCGTTACACGAATTTGAAAAATCCCCGACTGTACTGAATTTCCTTATGTCAAGAAAATCCCGAGCTGCCGGCCAAAAAGATATGGGTCGTAGTATATAAAAAATTCTCTATTTATATAAATTAACAAACGTGTCTTATAAGTAAAATTTCATTCTGAAAACTTTTACTTAGAGATCGGAAGGTAGTCATCATAGTAAATTTTTGTGTTATTTACGCTTTTTTACAATTTCTTAAGTTTTTCGCGTTTGTTTTGTTACACGAGATCCTGTGATTTTATTGGATCCGGATAGGGTTGGAAGTGATCTTCAGCGATCTTCCCGGGTCGGAACAATCAGATTTAGCCCGGAATTTAGTAATACAAGCTAACCATTTCTGGGCCAAAATTATCAGCTGGGCAGCTTTACCTAATGAGTGATCTATGGTTTCATTAGTAAAACTTTTAGTGATCTTGGGCAAAATTAGTTAATTCCGGCCCTGCCGATCATGATTCCGAAGTATTCTGACTCGGAATTTTGGGGATCCCCCTGTATGAGTTCGTATAAGGGTACCCGACTGTACTAGAAATTAGCTATAATACATACTTCAACGATATAATTATTAAGAATAATGATAACGATAATAATAATAATCTAATAGTGACGACCAAATCGTGTGCATTAATTGACCAATCAGGATTACTGAAGATTTCGACACGTAATCATTGCGATCATTTGTTCTCGTAAAAAGTGTTTTTCCACGCTCCGGAAAATTATTACATATAGTAAATATAAATGTAGTAATTAACAAAGAAAACTAAGAACAGTATTACGCTCACTAGAACGACAACAATTTAATTACAAAATAATAAAAGAGCCTATATAGATAAACTATTAGAATATAGACAGATTAAAATACGACCATTTACAAATTACAAGTACACAAGGGACAATTAGAATTGAAAATCAACCGGCCAAACAACAGAATCATTCAAATTATAACTGTCCTTTACGATATTCCCGATCGTCAACCCTGCAAAAAAAAATAAAAATTCACGTAGAAATATATAGAAAACATGTCAAGTATTGCGAATAGTAAATGCATAAAATATATAGTAAATATATCAAAAATTACGACTTTCTATATATTTTCTATACAACGTATATTTTCTGGATATACTTTTTTTATATGGCCACACTACCCGGAGTAGCAATATAAGGATTATTACGAATATCTATACGATATTTCCTATAACAAATAAAGCCTGCAATCACAATGCCAACAACAATCGTGCCTCCAATACCAACAACTAGTGGAATCATGAGAGAATTATTATTATTATTACCAGGTGAAGTACTGCCACTAGGTGGTGTACTACCAATATGTGGAGTAGTGCCAGTTGGACTAGTGTTTTGAACCCAGGTATAATTTGAAGTGTCCATTATGTAAATATTATTATTAGGAGTAGTTATATTAAATTTTAAATTTGTACGTGAAAATTTAGCACCTAAGAATAAAAAAAAATTTAATAAAAATTGGCGACAAATGATTAGGAAATATTTCAAGCAATTAATATAATCACCAAATGCCACAATCATATATTTTCCAACCATCTCAGCTGAATGATAGGCAAGAGATGGTGGTGCATATGAGCTTGTAGACGGTATGGACGACCACATGTAAGTAGTTGTATCCAATGCAGCCGAAGATGGAGCTGGTTCAATAGTAAGATTATTAGCACCACCCCCATAAATAATAATAGAACCGTCATAGCCTAAAAAAAAAAAAAATTCATTGATTTGTAGATTATGAATTAAATGATAAATACTTTGAGGTAGTACTACAATTTACTAATTACCTAGTACTGCAGTATGAGATTGACGGGCCGTGATCACTTCGCCACCTGCAGTCTAAATGGTTTATATAAATTAAAATACAATAAGAATAAATATCTTGACGATTGAATTTAATCAAGGAAATGAAGTATTTTTCTAATAAATTAATGAACAGAATTTCCATCTTTTTCAAATACATTATAATAACGTGATAAGTGCTTGCCTATCACGCACAATTTTATACCACCGTCCTGCATGTAACATACTTTATTTAAATATTATTCAAATAAATCTAATACTGTATACGGCAAATTTGGACTGATTCACGACAAAATTTAATTTCGAAATATTCGTATCAGAAAGCTCATTTACCTACCACCGAAGACCAATTTCCAAAAATTGTATCGTAAATTGATATCTAATAAGAACAATAAAACTGTCAAAAAAATAATAGAATTAACACAATCAAGTAAAAACTTAGTTACTTGTGTCATATCAATTTCTGTAGCTCTTGCGTCATCATTTGTCCCTCCTATGTATACTATTTGCCCATTTGGTAAAAGTGTAGCAGTATAATCGGATCGAATGATCAGAGCACTAGGATAACTACTAAGCCAAGTTAAACTCACAGAGTCCAATACGTAAGTATTATTGTAAGATTTCTGGGTTGTAAACGGATCATATCCACCAGAAATATATATTCTACCATTCTTATCAGCAACAGCTTTCATTTCCTGTCTGGGTGGTGGTGTAATACCTGATATTGATGTATTAATCCATTTTTGAGTCACTATATCAAAGGTAAAGGTCACTAAATTAGACGCATTGACAGGATTTGTTATACGGTGTTCAAATAAAAAAATAGTAGTATTATTGCTTCCACCGACACAAGAAGGTGAGAAAGCACTAGATACGGGAATAGGAGCAATAGCTGTGAGATCAGTCCATTTAGGATTTACAGTGCTGAATGGTAAAGAAACATTCAAATAAAATAATTCGTTAGTGCCTTTTTCAGAAACATTGATACCACCCAAGAAGTATATTTTATCATTAATAACGACGCTGCTCTGTAAATAACGACTTGTAGGTACAAATGCAACCACTGTTGTGATAACCAGTTTAAGAACCAATGTTATTAGAATGTGAGAAGGATTCATACTAATAATTGTTCAACTGTTATCAACATTCATTCTCTGGAAAAATCAAATAAGTTATGTATGTGTGTATGTGCAACTGTTAACAAAAACATATAATATGACACGTAGACATTTTATTTACCATTTTTATGTTGTAAAACAGAGTACTGGGAACATAGTACGAAGTACGAAGTGTATGGCTTACAGACAAGTTGCTGTGTTCAAAATCTCGAATTTTATGAACAGCATGATTGTTGTATGTACATCCTTTTTTTGGTTATGTCTTTACCAAGAAATGCGATTACGTTAAATAATTATTTGGTTAGATTGAACATTTATTCTTGATTTCATGATCCAAGTCGATTCAGTTTAGCATTCTTCCTTATCCGTGGCTTTTTACTGTAATGGTACATCTGAATTAATGTTATTTACATCAATATAAAAGAATACAATATCGAATACGCTTTGATAAATCCTTATCGTTATGTAAAGATATCTTGCCAGCATAGCGGCTTTCATTCTGATTGGCTAATGTTTGTAGATCATTTAGTTACTTTACAAATTTTGATTGGCTAATAGAAACGAGTTCAAATAAAAAAAAATTTTAGAAATTATTAAACAAAAAGGTAGATTTCAACTATATATTTGAATTTAAAATATGTTTGCTTAATATATTTATCCTGGTAGCCATTGTAAATATGTAACTGATTAAGCTCAATAAAAAAAAAATATTTTAATGACAAAATAAATAATTAAAAAAAAAAACAATGACTATCAATAAGGTAATTATTGCACGCACATGAAGAGCATGAACAGCATAAAAAAACAAACATCAACTATAGAACAAAGCATGTAATCGTATAATACATATCTTACGTATGCTCTATATTTAATATATTATTGCTTTTTAAAAACTTAGTCGAATAACCTATATTCAGAAAAATCTAACTGTAGGTAGAATGAAAGGTGTAGTTTCGGAATTTGTCGCATCCTTTGTCAATTCCTGCCAATTCGGTTAAAGTCAGATGGTATATCGATGTAATATGTGATGATACATTTATTAATTTAAGGGTATCATGTTATTATCAGAGTGCGAAGTCATGTCCCACTCCTTAAGTAAAACTACCCAGCCGATAATTTGTGTCCCAGAAATAGCTGACTCGTATTGCTAAAGCGGTCTAAATCTGACCCGGAAATTTGTAAAAAATATCAAACTACTTTAATCCGAAAAAGGTTACCGTTGTATACTTAGACAGTTTTTCTATAAATTATATTGTTTGTTAAATATAGATATGTATGTGCGTACGTACATGCTCTTTTTTGAAACACTGGTCGGAAATTTTCTCCCAATTGATCTGCTAAAATCTTCACGCAACATTATAATTAATGTATGTTAATACTTATATTATTGGTTAGATTTTTACACAAAAAAAAATAATAATAAGATTCATATGAGCATGATCAAATCCATACTCATAACAATAACTGTGAATTAATACTAATATTGGCATAATTAAACCTTCTAAATGGAATATAATCAACATTAAAAACAACAAAATCAAACAACATAATATCACTAATCAAATAATAAATTTATGCCAAACAATATAAATATTAACCATAATCCTTTAATCCTTCATAAACTCAAAAAAAAAAAAAAAACACCAAATCATCTACTCGAAGAATTTACCAAAATTACGTTCCTGGTTTTGTACGGCGTCGCGCAGCTACCTTATAATAATTCAGTAATTATAAATTAAATTGTAAAATACTTTTATGGCATTAGTGTTGGGATGACCAATGCTGTCACGGGACAGTTGTTGTCATGAGTTTAGACACTTTTGGACAAATAAATAAATTACAATTACTCAAAATTTTGTTAAGTTATCCTATTTAAATTTTCTAAGCCCGGAATTATTAATTCCACCGGCGTAATTATTGTTACATGAAATGTGTGGTTCCATTCAACTTTTTGGTTTCCTTTATTTTTTCCTATTTTAGAAACTGTTATGGTTGTCGTATTTATGCTGATTTTAGGTATTACTAGTACCTACATAGTCTGCACACGCTTTACTGCGTGAGCTACATATTCGTGTAACCTATGGTCATGTGTCTAAAAGTAGTCAACCACAATGCAGAATGCAGGTGAAAACCAGGAAGTCTAAAAATAGATTGTTGTGAAGTTTATAATAATCTATTTTTAGACTTCCTGGTTTTTACTTGGGGACACTCATATGAGTGCCGCCAAAGGAAAACCTACAGACAATTTAGTACCTATTGTTCTTAACGTTAATATTATTTGAATCTTCTCATTAAGATGATTCGAACGATATTAAAATTAATAAGTATTAAATTGCCTGATTTAAGATATTTTTATTAAAAGTAAATATTCAAAAAGTATATGTAGGTTTTCCCTTGGCGGCGCTCATATAGTGTTCTTATAAATTGTGGCCATGCCATGTATTTGAGAATTTACATAGAGTTTGCACATAGGGGATTTACTGTACGCATTTGTGAGAAAGTAGAATTAATTGATTAATTGGCAATTCAAAACTAACGTGTGTAAAACAATTTTATCGTATTTATTCAATATTCTAATAACAGAAACGAATTCGAGAATTTTAATAAAATTCTAATTTCGACTATAATTAACTGAGGTTAATAATCAATTTAACTCTTCTGAACCTTTATTTGAAGGCCCATTTTATGATTTATTTTAAGTCATATAATTC
Source organism: Cetraspora pellucida (assembly GCA_910591915.1). NCBI lineage: Eukaryota > Fungi > Glomeromycota > Glomeromycetes > Diversisporales > Gigasporaceae > Cetraspora > Cetraspora pellucida. Next base: position 6,364 of record CAJVQA010007435.1, on the reverse strand, counting down.
ATTTAATAAAAACAACTTGGAGTCATGAACTTTCTTCATGGACAATTTGTCAAGAGGATTTTGAACTTTCAACTAAATTTTCTTGTAGTCCTAATCAATTCCATTTCACCTCTACAAAAATATCTTCAGAGTATTATGCAGTTTTATCAATGGATCAAAATAGTTCACACAGTGTAGCCTGTCCAGAATTTTGAGCTATACCAATAAATGAATTAAATTGAGAGTAGTTTATAATGGGTACGAATCTGAATTGGATTTGAGAATCGTTAATGGTAACGTTGTTGAGAAATTATTAGCTATTGCCAGAATTAGAATTGCAGCTGTGTTAAATATTATTCTTGGATAGATAAAAAATATTTTTAATAGGATATAGCATGTCTTGAAAAATCACTACTGTTAAATTCTTAATCTCCTATTTTTCCTATTAAAATTAGTGTTGAAAGTTTTTATCAAAACATCATTGCTAGAAAAGCCAAGTATCTAATTCGAAGTCGGATCTACAATGGTGACTTTTTTTATCTTTACTCCTTCATTTGAAAGTAATTGAGAAAAGTTATATCCATTTGCATCATAATTTGGACATTTATATTGTGATGATTTTTAGCAGATATTATAATGATAACTCTATAATTAGAACTTTAATCATTGGTTATAATGATTATCTCTGTTATTCACTAATTGGTTTTTACTTTTGCTAATAAATTTTTATTTCGTAGATCGAAAGTTATATCTTGAGATTTCATGATTGTTAACAAAGGAAATCAATGACTTTATAAACATGATTAAGGAAATTCTTTTGTAATTTGATAGCTTTAATAAACTAGTGCTAAGTACGTGACAATATTGTGCTATTTGTAGTATTGAAGTTGATAAGATTTAAACATTCAAGTTTTAAGATTGTGTATTATAACATTAGGGTTATTAGGGTTGAAATTATTTAAAATCCAAAACACATTGCCTATATTAAGATTATTTTACTTTTGAAGCAGGCCTACTAAAGTTTGAATAATAACCTAACTCATGAGTTTTTCTATTGAACCCTTGTAGTGTTTATATTACACCGTACTTTCTTTATTATTTTAACATGAACTGATTTTGGCTGAGCGATCAAAACTAAGATCAAGCATCAAAAAAAAACTGTAAAATTGCTGTTAACAATAAATTTCCATAGCATTACTTATTATTACCTTCATAAAATGTTAATATTAAGTAATATTAATATGATTTCAAGTCACTGGTGACTTGCATAAGAAAATTGTATCTGGTTTGGAACTCTAGTACGTTTATATAACATCTTAGTGAACAGGTTAGCAATCAATTAAATACGTACGTACGTATAATACAGACAATATAGGTGTAACTGAAACTGTTTGAGACATCCTAAAGTCCGTCTATAGACATTTATTTTATCAACCGGAAAAATAAACTTTTTAGCATGGCGAATTATATAAAATATTTATTTGTCATTAAAGTATAAACGTAATTTTTCTTACAACATACAGTAAATTTATATCTTAGAAGTAGCTTTAATTAACAAGCATTTGAAATGGCTACCTTCTTGATGCTAATGTTACATTAAAAATTACAAAAATATATTTTTATATTTAAAATTTGCTATTATATTTTAGACGTTGACCTAATTTATATTCAACTTTTAGATGCTGAATTTACATTAGAAACAATTGAATTAGGAGCCAGACTTTTTGAAAGTTTAGTAAAGGTTTGAAGTGTTTAACTTCACACTTCTTAGCTCCAAGCAATGAATTTTTTTCATAATATATATACAAAAAGGATTACGAATTATTTGTATAACTACTATATATGGAACGTGTACCTGGTGTAGGAATACCATCAGTAGGAACATTTTGGACAGCATAGCCATGGGTAGGGCCGCCTTGAATAAAAGCTCCTTGATTATAAACACCCTGGATAGGACCTTGAGTAAAAGCACCTTGGTTATAATTGCCTGGGGTGGGTATACCAGAAGGAATGAATGTAGCATCAGGAGCACCAGACTGATACGCAAAATTCGGAGCATCATATACGGAACTCGTATTTGAGACGTAAGAAGGAGTACCGTACCGATTCATAGTTGGGGAAGGGGTGGAAACACTGTATCTAGCTTCGCGAATATTCGTACCTGGAGTAGGAACATAATCAACTGGTTCATCATATTCGTGATGTTCGCGATCACCCATACTACCCGGAGTAGGAACATAAAGATCATCATCAGGATCTCTACGATATTTCCTATAACAAATAAAACCCACAAGGCCTGCAACTATACCGCCAACAACAAGCGTGCCTCCAATACCAGCAACTAGTGGAATCAGGAGGGGATTACTATTATTATTGTTATTATTATTATTATTATTGTTGTTGTTGTTATTACTAGGTGAATTATTGCCAGTTTGACTAGGATTTGGGTTTGAAGTAGTTGTATTATTCGGATTTAATTCAAATGACGAAATCCAGGTATAACTTGATGTGTCCAGTATGTAAATATTATTATTAGGAGCAGTTATTATATCGAATTTAGTAAGTGAAAAGCCAGCGCCTAAGAATAAAAAACTTAATTAAAGTTGACGACAAATGATTAGAAATTATTTCCATCAATTAATATAATCACCAAATGCCACAATCATGTATTTTCCAATCATATCAGCTGAATGACAGGCAAGAGGTGGTGGTTGATATGTGCCTGTAGATAATTTGTTCGACCACACATAAGTATTTGTGTTCAATACAGCTAAAGCTGGAGTTGGAGCAACAGTAAGATTCTTGGCACCACCCCCATAAATAATAATAGAACCATCATAGCCTGAAAAATAAATCATATTATTTATAGATTATGAATAAGACGATAAATACTTCGAAGTATTACTACAATTTACTACATACCTAGTACTGCAGTATGAGATTGACGGGCCGTAATTATGTCACCAGTTGCAATCTAAATGGTCCATATATATATAAATGTAATATAAGAATAAATATCCCGAAGATTGCATCTAATCAATGAGATAAAGTATTTTTCTACTAATTCAATGAAACAAAGTTCCTATCTTATTCTAATTCTTGCAAATACATCACAATAACTTTGAGAATCATGATAAGTACTTGCCCATCACACAAATTTTATACCATCGTCCTGTATGCAACATACTTTATTCAAATATTATTCAAATATTAAGACTATCATTTAGACAGACCATATCCGATGGTTGAAAAAACACTCATTTTACTACTATATTGTGAATAACAATTTAAAATTATCATATAAATCTAATCTATACAGATAAAATATAATTCCGAAACATTCGTATCGGAAAGCTCATTTACCTACCACCGAAGACCAAGTTCCAGAAATCGTATTATAAATTGATAACTAATAAGAAAAATAAAACTGTTAAAAAATAATAAAAGATTTTACACAATCAAATAAAAACTTTGTTACTTTTGTCATATCAATTTCTGTAGCTGTTAAGTCATCATTTGTTCCTCCTATATATATTATAAGCCCACTTGGTAAAAGTGTAGCAGTATAATCGGATCGAATTATCGGAGCACTAGGATAACTACTAAGCCAAGATAAACTCATAGAGTCCAAAACGTAAGTGTTATTGTAAGATTTCTGGGTTGTATACGGATCAAAACCACCAGAAATATATATTCTACCATTCTTATCAGTAACAGCTTTCATTTCCTGTCTGGATGGTGGTGCAACACCTGTTGTTGCTGTATTAAGCCATTTTTGAGTCGTTGTATCAAAGGAAAAGGTCACTAAAGTAGTTGAATTAACAGTATTTGTGCTACGGTGTTCGAATAAAAAAATAGTAGCATTATTGATCCCACCAACGCAAGAAGGTGAGAAAGCACTAGATACAGGAATAGGCGCAATAATTGTGAGATCAGTCCAATTAGGATTTACGATGTTTAATGATGAAGAAGCATCCAAATAAAATAATTCATTAGAGCCTTTGCCAGAAACACCGATACCACCAAAGTAGTATATTTTATTACTAATAACGACACTGTCCTGGAAATAGCGACTTGTAGGTACAAATGCAACCACCGCAGTGATAAACAGATTAAGAACTAATGTTATTAGAATGTAAAAAGGATTCATGCTAATAACTGTTCAACTGTTATCAAAATTCATTCTCCGAAAAAAAATCAAATATATTATGTTTGTATGTAGGTGCGACTGTTAATAAAAACATATAAAATAACTCGTAGATATTTTATTTAAAATTTTTATGCTGTAAGTGTAATACATAATTATAAATTAAATTACAAAATTACTTTTATGGTATTGGTGTCGGTATGACAAACATAAAAATTTTGAATTTATCAGGAACGGAGTATGATGTACGTAGAGTATGATTGGACAAAAATACCTTGTGATTTTGTGTAGCACCGCGATATTTGTTCGCAAAAATCTCAGATATAATTGGTTTGTATAAACGGAGTGCAACTGATTTATACGATTCAATGTATGCGTCTACGTAGGTACCTTATTTGTGTATGTGTCTCTCTTCCCGGAGGTATTTTTTTGGCATGGATTTCGGGCTTAAAGTCATGCCTTGTTTTTTAATTTATTTATTCCTGATCTTACCAGTTTTATTTATCGTATCCATCGCATGATTTCTATATAAAAAAAAAGTTTAAAATCAATTTGATAAATATAACAAATGCTAGTTATGTCATGTTTTTCTTATTTTGTTTGTTAGAAGAAAATGGATTTTACAAAAAAAAAGCATGATTAAATTTAGAGTGTTACTATTTCCACCCCCCACTTTTGCTAATGCCACCCCTCGCGAGTTTCCGACCCTATCCGACCCTCTACTAACCCTAATCAGAAGAATATGTTACACAAATAAAGGTCACATGACCAGAATTTATATAAACCGTAACTTCAAAGTCACGCAACTTATATTTGTGTAACATATCATTTAGGGTTCGGAGATCGGCTGAATCATGTGGGGGTGGCATTACAAAAGTGGGGGGATGAAAATAGTCATTTTCTAAATTTATTCATTATTTACTGGGAAGTTAAAGGGTATTTCTCTTTTGCACCTGATTGCAATCCTTATGATTTTGTTTTTTATATTTGTATATTATATGTGGTTTTTTTTATATATGTTGTGAGGTCCGAAAACGTGACCGATATCACGTGGCGTAGATCCCGAATGTCTGGTAAACTCATACAGGGGAATCATGATCGGCAGGGTCGGAATTAACTAATTTTGCCCAAGATCACTAAAAGTTTTACTAATGAAACCATAGCTCACTCATTAAATAAAGCTGCTCAGCTGATAATTTTGGCCCATAAATGATTAACTTGTATTACTGAATGCTAACTAAATGCTGGGCTAAATCCGAAGTATTCTGATCCAAAATTTTGGGAATCCTCCTGTATGAGTTCAATTAATATAGTCTTCCTAAGCAAATCCAGCATTACTAACAATCGAAGGCACAGTCATGTGATGACCCGACCTTATCTATCTATACAGTGCAACAATAACACAAAGACAGTGCCTGATCTAAAAATGAATCACTCTTGTTTGTGATTAATCACAAATTAAATTATTTATTTTGGTCAATTGTAATGGATATAATCCCTTTCCAATTTTATAACATTAACAGTAAGTAATGTAAACAGTCAACTATTTTTATAGCATAACTTTTTATAACGAATTATGTTGAAGTTGGTATAGAAGCACAATAAATTCCTTTTATAAAAAAAACTGTTACTAATTTTTATTATATATTCAATTTTTTTTCTTTTTCATTCGTTTTTAACTCATATTATGTCACAAAATACAAGTGGCATAGAAATACAAGAAAATACTATAACTAAATGACTACAAACTCTTTATTATATCAAGAGTTCTCTATAATAAAATTGGGCAGTATTTGGACAGGCATGTTCTTTTCATTATATAAAAAATTTGGAGTATAATTCATAACTCTACAGTCTTTTATAGCTTTTATTGAATTTTTAATTTAGTACATAAATGCATACTTGTTTATAAATTCAATTAAAATTAAAGCTTACTACTTTATAATGATTCTGGACATAATGGGCATAAAATTTTAAGTTTGTATTAATTGAGATTTTTAGAATTCTACAATCTTTTATAACTTCTATTGAATTATGTATTTGTATTAATTGGGTTTATGAATGCAGATCTTTAATAAATCCAATTATAGTCAAAGCTTACCATAATTAACTTTTTTTTGAAATGAGTTCGAAAAGTGTGGATTTGTATATTCAATAATTATACAATATAATTTAAATTTAACAATTCTTTTAGTCTGTTCGAGATTATTATTCAGTAACTAAGTTTATGTTTAGAAT
>CAJVQA010007434.1:0-13842 GCA_910591915.1 Cetraspora pellucida | reverse complement strand
CTTCCTACCTGGTTCCCTTGATTTACACAGCCTAAGGACTTATCTTGGGTTCACACTGCCTGGTACTGGTTTGTGTTTCCTCGTACAATGTTGTATGAGTGCCTTAGACCTTCCAGTCAGACTGGTATGACATAGGTTACAGGTATCCTATCCCAACCAATCACGGAAGACAGTTAGCCATAACACAGAAAGAATTGCAAATTTTCATCATCACTGGAATTTGAACTCTAGACCTGCCACTTGGGGGTTGACAACCTATCCACTTCACTAGGTCGCCACACCCTTATGTTAAAATTATCTTTAAATAATAGTTATATTAAATGTATTATTATATAATATAGTTCTTTTGCAAATTAAAATTTATTGAAGTTATTGCTATAGTAATTGTCTGGTACTGTTCAATAGAATTTTAACTGTTTATAAATTAAAAAAAGGAACTGGCCCAATTTGAACAATTCTAAATAATTTATTTTAAAGTATTGACACTTTTAAATAATTAATGAAAACTAAATTGACACTTTTAAATAATTAACTAGAACTGAACAATTTTAAATATACATAATTTAAATAAAGTATTCAACCTAGTTCTAATAATTGATATATGTAGTTATAGTCTAAAAAAAGTTTTGGCCCAGTTTAGAGAAATTAAAAACTTCAGATCAGCCCAGATCTGAAATCTGGGCAATAAGTATGAAAGAAAAGTATAGAAGTATAAATAAGAATCAGTGAATAAAAAGTCTTTTTTGTTCATCCTTCTTTGGCACAAGTACAACAAAAGAAGACCAAGATTTAAAAGATTTTCTAATAATTTTTTTTTATATTTTTTGAATTTCTTTTTGAAAAAACTTCTGTTCATCTGAAGGATATTGGTAAGCTTTTTGTTTAATTAATTTATAACTATTTGTATTAATTTTATGACAAATAATATTGGTTTATTCTAATTCTTTAAATTGTCTGTCTTTTAAAATATTTTCTAAAAAAATATTAATATTTTTTATTAAAAGTTAGTTGTCTTCGTTATATTTATCTTTGATAAGTTTAAAGTTTATATTTAGGTTTGGGTTATCAATAGAATAAATCTTTTTTTCTAACAATTAGGTTAGGTAAAAAGCAGAAATAGTTTCTATTTTTAACTAGAGGTTGTAATATATTTTATTAATTACAGAAGGCCATTCTTTTAAATAATAGGTTGTTATTTCTTTATTATTATCTAGCTTATCAATCTATTAATTTTTATTATTCTTATTTACTTTTTCTAATATAAAATAAAAGTTAGTAGTATAAGTAGCATTGGTAGTAGCTTTTTTTTCTAAGTATTAAATATTTAAAATATTATTTTCAAAATCTAACTTGGCTATTGACTTGTTGAACCAATTTGTTCTAAGAAGGAGAGTTTTATTCATAGATTTAATTACTTGGAGGTTAATAAAAATGATAATATCTTAAATAGTAATTTTTATATTAAAAATAATTTTTAAAACTTTAGTATGTTTTTCATTAGCAGTAACTATAATAGTTTTTTTGAAAGATTTTTGAATTTGAAGTTCTAATTTTATTATAAGCTTGGCTATGATAATGCTTACAGCTGCTTTTGAATCAAAGATAGCAACAACAGAGTTTCTTTTAATTCAGATATAACATAATTTTAGTTTGGTAATAGGTTTCTTTTTTTTTTGCAAAATTTTAGCAAGATTTCTATATTGAAAAGAAAGTTGTAACTATTGACTAATAGTAGCAGAAGACTTTATATTTAGAATATCATTTGAAACATTATAGAGCTCAACTTGTTTGATTATAAAGAGGTAAGTTTTGTATTTGGGTTTTGCTTTGTTCTTTTTGTAATTAGTACTTCAACAGAAATTTTTATAAAGATTTCACTTATTTGAATGTTAGGTTTATCTGATATAATAGTTTTATTTCTAAATTTATATTTTTTTTAAGATTCTGAGTTTTTGTTTGAAAACTTGGCCTGTTTTTTTTAATAGAATAAGATTAATTTTTAGAAGTTTTGGTAATGTATACTTTTTCAACATTGTTATTATTATTATTTTTTTTTTTGTTTATGCTAAAGCTGTAGTTATTGGTAACTATTGCCTTTATTGTATTTAATTATGATTATATAACTTGTACAAGGTAAGTATACAACTAGCCATATATACAACTTTTAGTTGTCTATTTTAAGTAGTTCATCCACATAGCAGATTCTATACTAGCTGCCATATTTGTAATCTACTAGGAGATTACTTATTTAAACACTCTGATCTCTATACTTACATCAACAAATAGTATACAAGTTCTTGTATATCTAAGTGCTGTTTAACCTAATCGTGACCTTCCTATCTGTATATCCATCAAGCTGTTACATATTTCAGAATACATTACCTGACTATAGGGCTCTAGAAGGTCTTTCTGCTAACTAACTATTCATATTTAGTATCTTGTTAATATAACTTACCCTTGCAGAGTTCATCTAGATCCTAGCATCAACTTCATAACATATCCCTAGTACTTATAGTATACCCCTGTTTCCGACCTCAGACTCCCAATTCAGATAGCCTGGTAGAACTATGACCTGTCCCTAGTACCTCAGGGTCTGCTTTCCAAGATCATTTTCCTCTAGTTCGAGACTTCCAGTAGCCTAGTTGGTGGTACTCTTTACTTGAGGTTCTTGCCTGCCCAATTCCTTTCATATTGGTATCTGTTTCCTAGGTTTAGTCTTTACAGTAGTACTGTCAAAAATCTGTGCTACCTTTCTAATCAGGGCTTCTCAAGTAGGCTCTGGTTTCCTAGTTTATGGATTTACATAGCCACAAGGACTTATCTTAGGTTTGCATTACCTGATGCCAATTTGCATTTTTCTGTATAACTCTAACATTGTGCATCTGCCTCATAACCTGTTAATTATTTGGTGTGACCATGTTACAGGTACTGATCCCAACTGATCAACAGAATGGCATTGCTGTAATACCACTTACCTTTTGTAATACCGATATAACATAAGTGGTTTTCCAAATTTTTGCTATCGGTGAGTTTTAAACTCTCAACCTACTACTTGGGAGTTAACAACTTAATTACTTCACTAAGTTGCCATACTTCAACATTGTTATTATTATTAACTTCAATGTAGTTAATATTTTTTCTTTTATTATCTTAAGTTATTTGCTTATATTGACCTGTTTTTCAACTAGACAATTTTAAGCATAGTGTTTTTTTTCTACAATTATAGCAGATAATTAAAGGTTTTTAATATTGATTTTTAGGTTGAAATTAGATTCTAAATTGGTATTGGTTTTTGGATTAAAATTTTTGTTGAATTTTAGATATAGGTATATTTGGTTTAGTAAATAATAATACAATTGTTGTATAATTAAAAATCATTTGTTGCATTTGTTTAGTAAGGTTATTAATATTTTTTTTTAAACTTCTAGTAGTAGCAGCTAGACTAAATTCACTTTGAGTAGCAAAATCTTTTTCTTATTTAAAAGTTTTTGCAAATTTTAAAGCAGTATTTATATTAGATTATATACAAGAATAACAGAAAGGGTTTTTGGATAGTTCTTTATTAAAGTAATATAACTTTTGAGCATTAGTTAGGACATTATTTTTTTTTTTTCCTTAAGCAGTTACAGTAGTATTTTATTAAACTATTTGTAGCTATATATGTAAATACAGAATATCATTTAACATATAAGTTTATCATTATCTGACCACCCAAATAGTATCTAAATATAACCTGCTATACTAATCCAGTTAGGACTAAAAATTATGACTTATCTACCCCTAACTCTACAATAGAATACCACCAATCTGGAGACATCTTCTCATAAAGAAGAGAAAAACAAAAAAAAAGAAAATGATTTTATAGTTAAAAAAGAGAAAAATGAAAATGAGAAATAAAATAAAACTAACAAAAAAAATAAAACTAATCTATAAGGAGAATAAAGAAGAAAACCTACTAACAAGATAAAACTCTATTTTACAATTGCTGCTCACTACAATGTTTTTATATTTTTATAGACTATGGCTATTCTCTAGAAACTAGGTATTTTTAACCAGAATGAAAACTGTATTTATTTTAAGACAGAGTTCAAGCTAGGCACTTTTCATATAAGAGAATCTTTAAGTAAGTAAGATACTGTGCCAAAGTTTGGAATGCATTTAAGCAGTCCAATTCTTCATAAACCTCTGTAACTATTTTTTTAAAAATATTATATACATGGCCTTGGAATATATGCATATCTTAATATATTTTTGGTCTTTCTGAATTAAATTCTTTTCTGATTTGCTTTACATGATTGGCTAACTTACATGTTTGTTATGTTTCTTATTTGCCATGTCCAAACAAGCACATAACTATAAAAGGAAGTAATACACAATATCAATCTTTTGATAAGAGTGAGCCAAATTCCCACTTTTCAAAAAAATAAAACAAAAAAAAAAGATGATGAGGAGGTATATCATTGTTACAAGGATTCAAGTTAAGGGGAGTTTTTCTAATTATTTTTCTTTTTCTTCTGCTTCTAATATTCTTAACCAGAGAACTGATTTTGTCTCTACTTGCTTTCAAAATATTCTTCCAGTTTGGATGCTGAATATATAAAGGAGTTTACCAGACAAAAAGCTTAATTCTAGACAAGAAACACTCAAGTTTTGTCCACTTCTTAGTGTATCACATACTTGAGCTTTGTTAATAGCAAGTTTACTTAATGCAAAACTAAGAATATTATTCACTTTGGAACCAGAGTCTTCAATATACTTTTAGTGCCAACTTGGTTTAGGTGATTGTCAGAAAGAGTTATAAATATTCATAAGTTAGAACATTATTAGTTGTTACTTATTAAATAATTTTTTTAAATTAACTATAATAGATTTTGATAAGTATTGTCTCAGTTCATTTAAATCTCTAATCTATTTGTTTATTTAATATTAGTTATAAAATTAAGTTAGAAAAGCAGTTTTTGTAACTGTCTAATTATTTACTGCATTATTAATAAAAAAATATATAGAATAATAAGTTTGTTGCCATTTATTAGCATTTTCTTTAAGAAAAGCTAACATAATTTTTCTCTGTTTAGCAAGACTTTAGCTATTAGTAATTGCAATCTTTTTAAAATCAGTAATCTAAACTAAAGAGTCTTGAGTTTCATTTTTATAATAAGGTTTAATATAAATTATTTTTTTATTTTTTTTATTTTATTTAAGATTATTAAAAATATTTTCTGCATTAGCCATAATATTTTAAATTTGTTGGTTGTATAAGAAGTTAGATATGTGTTTTTTTTTTAATATTAAGATAAGGTTATATCTTTTAGTTTTTATTAGTATATTTGTTATAGCTAGTACAAACCTATTATATATCATCTATTACTATATATTTATTTAGACATAGGACTCAGACATATTTATCTATAACCTAAATCTACTAGAGTTTTGTATTGTATTCTACTTACACCTAACCTGAATTTTTGTTTTACTACTAATTATATTAGATAACCTACATATTTCTTTTATGTCTTACAACTTATTTTTAACAACTTCCAAATTGGTTCATCAGGTTATTTATTTCTTTTGAGCTACCATCTTTGGTTTGCCCAAAAGGTGCCTTTCTAGCATATATCTCAAACCAGGTTTCTGCTACTACTGCTAATTTTCTACTAGTAGCATGTATCTCAAATCAGGTTCTTGCTGCCATTGCTAGTTTGCAACTCTTCTTGTTCTTAGCATCATTTTTAACAGATTATGCATCTAATCTGCTCCTTAAGTACTCCCTTTTATGATATAGATAGAACTCTATTTCAAGGATAAGTACACATTTTTTTCTAGCTATTGACCAATGTTTTTACTACTATTACACCATGCTGCAGGTTTTCCTTTGTTCTGTTTCTAACTGCAGACAATTCCTTTGCCTTTTTAAGAATATTCTAGTTCAAATCTACATTTAGATTAAGGTGTTTATATCATGTTTAAGTAGGTTTTTACTTTCAATTTAGGTATCTCAATCATAATTAGTATAGCATTTATGTTAGTATATTCTACTTGTTTCACTATAGGCTTTCATATATATGTGATCAAAGCTTTGTTTGAAACCTTTAGACATACAGAACAGGCTACAACTTCTTTATACAAATGGTTACTTTTTATTCTTAGTCATTTTACAGTGCCAGAGATGCTTCTAATCTTGATAAGACTAATTCTTTGTCATAAATCTTTTATATAGATACTGCTTTTCTTACTACTTCAGTTTATGTTATCTTGGTATCACTTTTTCAATCAAGTACTTCACAAGTTAAATGTGAAGATGTTGATACTGTCCTGTCTTCAGAGAACTTATATGCACAACTTTTTGTGTAATGAAGCTTTTTGTGATGTTGCTATCACATATAGTACTTAAATTCTGCAAAGTCAGTTTCCTTTTGGAAATTTCTTTTTCTATTATGTACTGTATTTGGACTTAACCACAGAGCTTTATGTTTAATTACAGGCTTTTTATGAGTTACAAAAGCTAAAATTTTTTGATTTTGCCTCCAGCCAGACTTGAACTATTGACCTTAATCATAAAGATATAGAAGCTTAACTATTAAGCTATAGAATCCACACTGTTAGATATGTGTTGTTATAAGTTAAAAGGTGTTTCAAAAAAATCATTATAATTTTTAAAGTCAAGATAATAAAAAAGTACAAAATCCTTTTTTGTTAATATAAAGAGGTTTCTTTGATAATAGTTTGTATAAATGGCTAAAGATATTATATTTCTAATAATATTAATAATATTTTTTTTTTTTTATAGTTAAATTAGTCTTTTGAAGATGAATTTTTTTATTTAGTATAGTAGAACATGATAGCTTACAGTCTGATTACCTTAGTGAAGCTACTTTACATTAGAGAGTATATCTAGTCACATGTATACTTTTGAACCTATATATAGGTTCTACACTAGCTGTCATATCTGCAACCCAACTACAGATGTTGCCTATTTAAACTCTCTGTACTGCAATCCTTACTATATCACTAGAACATCTCCATTACATAATATTAGTTAGGAAGTTCTAGATGCATATCTATACTTTTAGAACTCCTGTCTTATTTCAAGCAGGTTATTCTCAAGACATCATTACTAGAGCCTTCTGATCTTAATTTATAGCTAAACCTAGTTTACAACTCTTGCAAAGTTTATACAACTCCAATATCCTTCTTTTACAACCTCACCGAAATCTTGTCTATCCTTGCAAGTTCTCTTATACTATTAATCTAGTTAGCCTTGCATGATATGACTTTATGCCTAGATCAACTAGTAGCCAGGTTGGTGGATCTCTTATCTAAGAGGTTCTTGCTTGTACAAATCACCTAACTCAGGTTTTCTTCTTTGGATCAAGATCTTTACAGATGGCACTGTTGAAAGTTGTACTATCTTTCCACTTAGGATTTTTAAGCAAACTTCTAATTCAAGTATATACATTCCAGATTTATTCATATGATATTGCACACTTCCAAAGTTGTCTTGGTGTAACCAGAATTACAGAATCTACAAACCTTAAATCATAGATAAGTTTGCTGAAATAGAACTATTTTTTTAAAATTTGGCACTAATAGGAATTAAACATTGGATTTACAGCTTGAAGGATGACAACTCAACCACTATACTAGGATCACTATTCTCTTAATAATATTTCTAAAAGAACTAAAATATCTAAAACTAAAAATAAGTTTAAAAATAGTATTCTTTAATTGATATAGATTATATTAGATATAAATTTATTTAATTTAATTAAAATATTCTATTGCTTTGTCAGAAAAATTATAAGCAAAATCTTGTTTAGTATATTAGAAATAAAAATTTTAGAAATTAGGTAGTATAGTTGTATTTATAAAATAACAAATTTTATAAGAATCATCTAGTTTAAATATAGATAACTAGATAGTATATTCTTTGATATATATAAATACTTTTAATAAGTATCTTTTAAAGTTAAATTGCATGTACTATTAATTTATAAGCTATTTGTCACAATGCAAATACTTATGCTTTTATTTCTAAATTCTATTTTTCAGAAATTAGCAAATATCTCTAAACTTTATATATAACAATGAACTTTGTTACTTAAGAAAAAGTTGTAAAGAAAGTTCTTTTAGTTCTAAAAGAGGTTAAAACACTAAAATTAGTCTAGTAATTATTAAGATATAGCTAATTAAAGTTTATATAATAATAGTCAAAATAGGTTTTCAAAAAAGTTTTCTTGCAAATTTTTTACAGATCAAAAATGGCATTACTATTTTGCTATTAAATAACAGGTTCCAAAAAAATTTTCTTATTAAGTTACATTTAGTAAAAAAGAAGTAATAGGTTTTCATGTGTATACTCTTCAAATTTCAAATTAAATAAACTAATATTAACAGAATTTATTTATAACTAACTAAAATTAACTATCTATAATAAATTAAGAACTTATTTTACAATCATCACTAAAATATTAATTTGTAATTTTTCTATTATTATAGTAATAACAGAAGCTTTCAACTATAGCATAATGACTATAATTTAACAAATTTTATACAAAGTTTATAGTAAGACTTAACAATATACAGAGTAATTAGGTATTTTAAGATAGAAGTAATAATAGAAATACTAAATATTGCATTTAGCTTATTAATCATTAAAATATATAAAAACATTTAACTTTCTTAAAGGATTAAAAGGCAGTGCTTTTATAAATATTTTATATATATAAATAATTACAATAAAGACTACTCTATTGCTAATAAATACTATATATGATAATATTAAAATATATAAGAACTAAAAGATATAATAGATATTATATATATGATAAATATAAAAGATATTGTAGAGGAGTGTGATAACCTAGTGAAGTAGATAAGTTGTCAACTTTCAAGTGACAGATCTAAGGTTCAATTTTTACAGATAATGAATTTTAAAAATTATATCTGTATTATAGTAACTGTCTCTTGCCAATCAGTTGGATTTTAGACATCTGTAATTTTAGGTATACCAAGTCAAGTCCTATCTGATATTAAAAGCTCAGAGCATCTATGCAAAGTATAATATTATATGTATATAGAGGAATGTGAAAAACTGATATCATATAAGGCTTTAGTGCAAATCCATAATAAGACCACTAGGCATAAAAGACTAAGAAACTAAAGAAACAGAAACCCACTTGGAAATCCCAAGTAAAAAGATAGTACAAACTTTTAACAATGCCATTGAACTAATAAAAGCCTATAAAACATCTTTATAGGAACTGTCAAATAAACTAGATGATAAGATGTATAGAAGAGCATATGACCAACTAGGCTATTAGAATTATCAGAAAAAAAGAATATATAAGTATATCATATTAGACCATCTGGATTGGAAGTCTGGTGAGTCAGTTGGTTCTGAGTTGTAGCTAATAAGGAATAATGAAAAAGAAGTCAAAAAGATAGATACCAGAGTTTGGATAAACTTTACAAAAGTAATAGTAGTTTAATAGGTAACTCTGACTATAAGTATTGATCTTAGCTATAGTGTCAAACCAAGTTAATAATAAAAAGAAATATGGCTTACTCTAGTAGAATTGCCTTAAGGATAAAAATAGTTTAAGGATTATAATTTTATAGTTAAAAGCAAATAGATCTAATTCTGTAATCCAGTAAAATTAATACTAGAATCATATTAGAGGGTTTAAATAAAACATCCAAGCAGAAATGTTAGATATGATAACTAGTAAAGAATTTTAGAATGAACTTCTTAAATAGGTAATATAGAAAAGTTATATATGTAGTCAGTTGTATACTTATCTGATAGTTCAATATAGATACATCTGTATAAAACATATATTTAATATAAGTATTAATAAAAAGCTAGAACCAAAGAGATCACCTTAATACTAAAAAAAAATAAAAAATAAAAAATAAAAAATAAAAAATATTATAAATATTATAGAAATAATAGAAATGATTAATCTAATAGAAATGTAATATTTGTAATATTTGTGAGATCTATAAGATCTGTAAGAAATATAAGATTTTTGGCACAATAATAAGAGCCAATTAGAATCAAGTTATATATACTAGAATTAATGCTTTTATCAAAATCATTCTAATTTTATAATTCTGTAATCAGAATTATATAATCTTATGCTTATTAGAACCATCTCAGTGAGCTAAATCCAATAGTAATTGTTTTATTTGATTTGGTTTAGTACATTAACAGTTATAATCAAAAATATGTAAAGCTCTTAATGTTAATAATAAATACTAATTATCTAATAATAAATATTGTTACTAATTATCTTGCATTTTTAAGCAAGTATCTTATAGAAACTATTTATAGTATTATTCAATAATATATAGCCAAGTTATTTATAGCAAATTAATTATAAAAAAAATGTGATTTATATTTCAGAATCAAGATGATAATACTTTTTATTAATATTTTGTAAATTCTATAAAGTATCTGTATAAACTAAAGCAATTATATATATTGTTTTAAAAGTGTACTATGTTGTAAAGCATATTATCTATATTCTTTAACTATTAATTTGTTTAATAATAATATTAACTTCTATAAACTGTTATTATTAAGATATAAAATAACTAATTGTTATTCTCTAAAAGATTTCATTATTTCTAAGAAACTATTTACTAATGTTTTGTATAACTATTTGTATTATGATTGTACTAATTATACTAATTATATTAATAATCAAAATATTCTTATATATAAGCATAGATATTATAACTATTGCTTATAAAAGTGTAATTTTAAGTGTTTAATATATTTAAGCTATCTACAAAATGTAAACAAAAATAATATTGAAACAATAAAAATAAGTATAATAAAAGATTTAGATAAAAAAGAATTTATAAATAAGAATATTAAAAATGCAGATAAAGATAATTTTAATGCTGAAGATGTAACAAATAATATAACAGTAATAAATAATTTGTTAAAATAAACAAAAAAAACTTTTTTAAATTATATTATAGATTTTTTTTTATTAAACATTTTTTTTTTAACTTAAGCAGTCATACTAGTACTTTATTAAGATTCTTGAAATTACTATTGCAATTATATAGATATACCTAACAACTAAGCTTAGCATTATCTGGCCACTCTAATGGCATCTAAGTACAATCTGCCATATTACTTTAAATAGAAGTAAGCTGCTTGTCTGACTATTTAAAGTTTATAATAAAAAGATCTTTCTTCTTTTATAACAAGCTTTAAAATTGTTTTCCTAACTTTATCTTCAATTTACTTTTTCTTTTTTTGTGGTTTCTTTTTTTTTTCTTCTATTTCTTGCTAATTAGCCTTTTTCTTCTTACTTAGATTTTTTTTTTCTTTTGAGTTCCTTTTTTTATTTTGCTAGTTATTTCTGTTCTTTTTTTTATTCATTAACTTTTTTATATTATGTTTTCTAAACTTGCTTATAAAAGATATTTCAAGCTGTTTTTGCTAATATATTTACAAATTGTTGTCTTGTTCTTGTATCTAGGAGCTGTGCTAACCTGTCTTGAGTTGTTTTTGAAATTAGGCTCTTAATTAGTACCTTTTTTATTTCTGTTTTTTTTGTTTTTGTTTTTTTAAATAGTGCTATATACAATATGTAAAGTAAAACTCTAGTTTTTTTTTCTTCTTTTAATTCTTTTTATACTATTATAATAGATACTTTCTGTATTCTCTTTCAAAGGTTTGTTTGTTTTTTGCATGCTACCAGATGCTCTTGTATTTCTTTAATTTTGTTTTGACATATTTGGCATTCTGTATTCATATATAAATCTGGTCTTCTTCTGTTGAGTTCCTTTAATATTAGAAGTTTGTCCAATATATACTTTATAAAAGCACTTCTTCTTGTGCTTCTTCTTTTTGTTATATAGTATACTTTTTTGGTTGACTTTAGCCTTTTTTAAAAATATACTCAATTATAAATTATTACTTTATATTTATTTTTTATATTAGTATTATAGTTGTTATTAGCAGTAAGGGATGTAATACTAGAAAAAAAAAAGTCTGTGTAAGGTGCAAACATTTTTATTTTCTTATATCTCTTACCTTATTAATAGGAACAAAGAATTAAAAAAATATTTTTAAAAAAAATTAAAGTATAAAAAATTTTAAAACTTACTAATTTAAAAAAAAATTTTAATTAAAATACTGTAAATTTAAGAAAAAAATAAAATTTTCCAAGTTTTTACAAATTGAACAATATTTTACTCAATAAAAAAAATGTGTAGAATTTCTTTTTGAACAGGAAATTTTACAAAAACCAACAGAATGTTTATACTGTGGATACAAAATATTATACTTCATTTTAATACAAAAAATTTTAGTTGTACAAATTGTATGAAACAGACAACTTCAGTTTTAAAAAACACTATTTTTTATAAACATAAATTAAAGTGTAATGAGATTTTATTAATTAGATATCTTTGGTTAATCAAATCAAGATATACAACAATTCAAAAATTTACAGATTATAATTCTTTAACAATAATTAGATTTATAAAAATGGTTAGAAACATAATTACAAAAAGTTTAGTAAAAGAAGATACTAAAATAGAAGGTGAAAAAATCATTATTAAAATTGATGAATCAAAATTTAGAGTTAATGAAAGTCACTGGGGTTTTAGAATTTGTTGAGTGAATAAGATTAAGAAAGTGTTTTTTTAAAATAATAAAAGATAGAAATACTGACACATTAAAAATATTAATTAAAATACATATAAAACCTGGTTCAATTATATTTACAGATTCTTAGAAATCATATATATGACTAGAAAAGATAGGGTTTAAACACAAGTGTGTAAATTATAAAAAACTAAGCAAAAGTCAAACTCTAAACCAAATTTATAGTCAGCATATTGAAGGCACCTGACAAGAATTAAAAATGAATATTTTTAAAAAAAAATACAGTTAAAGAAAAACTTGATTTACACTTAAAAGAATTTGTATTTCAAAGAAAACATGAAGCTAATTTGTAAATAGGCCTTATCAGTGCAATTAAAAATTATAAAACATAAATTATTAAAAAAAAACAGAAGTTTAACAAATAAATTAAATTTATATAATTAGTTTATTACTTGTTTTGAATATAATAAATAAAAAAAAGTTATAATTAAAATTAGAAATTCAATATGATAAAAAATTAATAATACTTGATTTGTTATTATATTAATTTAAGGTTCCCAAATTATTGATGTTATCAACATTATTAATATGGCTATAACTCTGTCTTATCTTGAATTATTGTAGCAAATGTCTCAAACATAATAAAATATGTCCTACATATTTTTTATCTTGTTTGTCTTTTCTTTCTTCCTTCTCTCTCTCTGCAGAGATTATATTATATAAAAGAATTTTGAACACCTTAATGCTTATGAAAAGTAATCACAATTGTGATTGCTTCTAAACACATCTCATTTTCAAAATTCTTTCAATAAAATTATAAAATAACAAAATATAAATATATATAGATAACTTTGATTTACTACAAAATAGCAACAAATGAAATTTTAAGACAATAAAATATTATATTACTTGCTGATAAAGAACAATTAATAAGAGAAAATAATAATTTGAGAAATAATATTCAAGATATTGAAACAAATAATGCTCAACTGATTGAAAAAAACAATAAATTAAAAGAATTGAATAATGCTTTAAAAATTATTTTATGTGATGTTGAAGATGAGCAAGACTATTACAAGGCAGAAAACTTGCAAGAATTTGATAATTTTATTTTTTATTTTTTATTTTTTTTAACCTTAAGCAGTTACACTAGTACTTTATTAAGATTCTTGAAACTATATACATATACAATTATATAGAATTTCCCAATG
>CAJVQA010007433.1:0-13843 GCA_910591915.1 Cetraspora pellucida | reverse complement strand
ATTAGACTGCTGTTACATCTTTTAGTTAAATCCATATTTCTATCTATATTAAGCACGTGTTTGTTTTGCTTATCCTATACGTAGTTGAATTGCTTGTTTGTTTACATTCTTGTGACCAAAACAGATCTGCGATACTAGGTTAGTACCAATTCCCCAAAATGTTACAATTTCCAAATTTTTTGAGTGTTTTCTTCAAGAAATTTTCAGTTTCTTTGCTTTTCTATATTTTATTCCTTGTGTTTGTCTATTTCTTCTCTTTTTATATACCTTTCTTGAATGCTCTTTCTTTTTACTTAGTTTTGTCAAAGTAGTTTAGAAGGCCACTTTTGCGTAAAATCAGTTTTCCTTTTGGTTGATTTTGTGTTTAGATGATCAACGAGGAGAGTGCTCATTGAGTATTTTTAAATGCAGAAAGATTGTTCAGATATATATTATTTTGTAAATTTATAACAAGATAAAAAAAAAATATATTATGGCTTCAAGTTCTGCTCAAATAGAATTAAAATATGAAGAAATAGAACAGTTAAATTTGATTTGAGTATTGTGTTTAGAAATCCATTTAAGTTTAATTTTAGGATGTAATATACAGGCATTAATAATTGAGGTATCTATATAGAAATAGGTATTATTTAGAAGATTTTTTACTAATAAAAATAATTTAATAAGCCGATTTAAGTAATTAAAAGGTAATATATATTTTTGTATTATTTGAATTTCTATTTTAGGAATATATATAATTAAAGTTTGAGTTAATACAAGTAATAAAAAAGTTTACTGTAGTATATTGATAAGTATATGAATTATTTTTTTTTAATAATTTAATATTTGAAATATTAATGAAGGTTTGAGATATTGGCATAAATGAATTAGTAGGAGCCAAAGATATTAAGCCATAAGCAGTATTGTTAATTGAGAAGAAATTAAGTAAAGTTTTTGTAAAAAGAATTTAAAAATTATTAAGAAGAATAGATCATTAATTTAGTAGTAATAAGTGATAAGATGTAATTGTATTAAAAGAATTAATTAAGCTATTAGTATTAGGTAGGTTAAGATGTGGCCATGTTTGGTAAATAGTATTGTTTTAAATAAGATTATATAGCTTAGTAAACCAAAAAATTAAATCTATATATAGATTTCTTAATTTGTATATATATATTATTCTAAGATAAAAGGTATAAATTATTAGCTATTGTAATTTGTTTAATAAAAAGTATTTTATTATTATGAAGACTATTTGTTAAAGAAAAGGAAGTATTAAATAGAAGAATGTTATATATAGTTTTTGTTATCACAGAAATGTTAATTGTTGATAAATTTAATAAGTTAAGTGAAAAATAAATATTAAAATTATATAGAAGTGAAAGTTGAAAATGAAAAAGAAATTTTTAGTTTTTAGTAAAAATTTAAAGGGAATATTTGAATAAATAAGTGGTTGCCATATTTTAGTAAGCCAGTTTTTAATTTTGGCTTCACCAATATATTTAAGAAGTGAAGTAGAATAGAAGATATATTTAATTGTTAATATTGTGATTTTTTGAGTTAAGTGTTAAAATGTTGAAAGCTTAAAAGACAATTGAGTTTGTAAAAAGAATATTAAATGTATTTTTTGTTAGATGAAGCATTTTTTTTGTTGTAATTAAAAGTAGTTATGAAAGTTTTTGTTGTTGTGTTTTAGATATAGATAAGATTTATAGAAGATATTCTAAAAATAGTTGTAATATTATATTGAAGAGTTTAGAAATTTGTTTGAATATAAGTTTTTTATATTTAATTAATAAAAGAAAGTTTTTAATTTTATTTGAAGCATTTCAAAAGTTGATTTAGTAGAATCATTTTCATCAAAATAGATACCAAGATACCATATAATTTTATATAGTTTACATATAGGTATTATTTAGTTATTATAATAAAAAGTTGATATAATAGTATTTAGTTTGTTTTTGTTTTAAGTAATATATAAAAAATCAGATTTAGTTAGATTAATTTCAATATTGTTAAGATTGTATAGTTGTTGTGTATTATTAAGAATATTTTGAAGAGTTTTAGAGTTTTTACTGTACCAAACAGTAGTATTCATAAAAGACATAGAATGTATAGTTATTGAAGAAAGTGATATATTGAAAATGATCTTAAGTTGTAAAAAGAAGATAATTTTTAGTAAATAATTATTATATTTATTATAAATATAAGCAAAAATTAGGTCAAAATAAATTTTTCAAAGAAGAAGAAAGTATGTTTCATCTTATTTAATATCTGATTTAATATAAACAGATGATGCAGTAATTATTCTTGCTTGTCAGTTTGTATATAGTTCGGTATTAAGTTGGATTCCTTTGAGAGAAATACTAATTCTTTTGCAAATATTCTGTAATCAAAATATGCTGATTTTATCAAAGACTTTGGACATGTCTTAAACATTATTCAAGCTTCTTTGTTAAAATATTTGTAATGTTTAATAGTATTATTTAGGATTTGGATAGGAATATGTATTAAAGAGTTTTTGGTAGCAGCAAAGTTAAGATTAGAAAGAAGTTTATTAGAGTTAATAATATAATCTAGTCTTTGTATAAAGATTTTAGTAAAGCATTTTTTTATTGGTTCTATAATTGAGATTAAGTAAACTTAATTAAATATAAAGTCATATAAAGATTTTATTGAAATAAGAAAAATATTAGATATTTTCTAATTAGATGAAATTTTTTGAAGCTAAAGACATTTGTTGATAAATAATTTATAAGAAATTTGACCAATAGGGCCCACATATTTAATATATTTATAGTTTGTTTTAAGAGAACTTGCAGCTTTTTAAAAAGAAAGATTTTGAATAGTAGTTTGCTATTCATTATCAGAGATATTATTAAAAAAGTTTTAATAATATATTTTAAGTTTAGGATAAGGTTAATATAGTTGGTAGTAATCAGATATATGTTGAATTTGTTAAAAGAGTATTTTATTAAAGTATTTAGTAAAGTGAGTATGAATAGCTTGTTTAATATGATCTTTTTTTGTTAATAAAGAATTATTAATTAAAAGTTTGTCAATATGTATACTATTATATTTTTTAAAAATGTTTTTAAAAAATTTTTTAAGGATATGATTGGAAAAGTTGATTACAATTCTTAATTTTTTGTTAAATTTCTTTTTGGATTTGTTGTTAGTAAAAAGTATTGAATACCAATTTAATTTGATTAAATTCTTGTTTGATTAAAAAATATAAGTTGTTAAAAGTTTGTAGTTCATCAATAAAATTTTTAAAATATTTGGTTTTGTATTTATTTAAAAGATTATAAAGTTGGATAATTGTAAATAGTTTTATAAATATTGTATTTGTTTATATCTATAAAAGAGTACATGTTATTTAAAAGATTTGTTATCTTTAATTTTCTAAATTATTTTAATGTTTTTGTAAGTAATATTTTTTAAAACAGTTTTAGTAAGTGCTTTAAGTATTTTATTTCAAATTATATTAAGTTTATTTTAATTTAAAATATTAAAAATTTGGTTTTATAATTGGTAAAGGCTTTGTAATATTTGATTTGAGTAATTTTTAATATTTTTCTTAGAGCAGAATTTTCAAAAAAAGTTTTTTTATATATATTGCTTAAGGGTTTTGTTTTGTTAATGGGTATCCATAAGCTTTTTGTACTAAATTTAGTACAAATTAAAAAAATCATTATACAATAGTATTACAATGAATTTTATTGATATTTTGCTAAAATATATATTAAATCTCATATTTTATTTATACAAAAAATTCAACCATATTTATATATAAAATTTTGTATAAATTAAACTTATATAAAAAATTATTTTAGGCATTTTTGCTGTACTTAATTTAGTACAGTAAAATTTTATAAATATTTTTGTAAATTATATAATAATAATTAAAAAATTTTTTTTTATAAATTGCTTAAGATCATATCTTTATTTTGATATATTTTTTATAAATTTAAAATATAATTACTAAAGCATTTAATATATACTGCTTTTAAAGCATTACAAGTACAATAGTATCTTGTTCTAGTACTACAATATTTACAATGCAATTGTAAATAAATGGTTTTACTATGTCTTTTCTTTTTTTTTGAAAAGTTTCCAAATTATGTTATATTTGAAATGTATTAAACATGTTTTTACTTCTGAATTTTCAATTATATTAAAATTTCCATTAAGCATTTCATGAGCTAATTCTCTTCTAAAATCAAAATAAGAGATATTATATACATTGTTATGTTATTTTTTATATATAAGAAAAGCATTAGCTTTTGCAATTCCTACTAAAAAAGAAAATATACACATTTGCCAATTTGATCCTTGCATAACATTATGAAATAATATCATATTATTACACACCTAATATATAATATATAAATTTTATATAATAGTAATATATTTTATATAAAACATATAATATAAAAAATTAACATACTTGATTATTAATATTCACAGCCCCTTTAGCTTGTAAGTATTCATAAAAGACTTTAGGTCTTGTAAATTTAATAGTTGTTGAGCCAGTATTATTTTTAACTACACGTTTAATCTTATCAGCTTTTGCTGTTGTAGATGCTGTTGCAATTATACATTAAGGTTTTCGATCTCATAAAGAAGCTGCTATTAATTGTATATCATCAATTGTTGTAACTTTTGATATACAAAATCTATAAGTACTATCAAGTTTTTCAACTATATCTTGTGGATAATTGATTGGCCATCCATGCCTTTTTTTTATTATTTTGCATTAATGCAATACAAAGTTTAGGTGAACTGAACCACCTATCACTAATTACTATATGACTACTACTAAACTATAGTTGTGTTAATCACAATACATATACTGTGGAACTACTGTAATTAAAAACAAATCACTTAATTTTTTTTTTTTTTTTAAATATTAAGGTGAGTATTTGTGATCCATGATTTTATTAATAATACATTCAGCTAATAGTTATTTTACAACCACATGAGGCAACCATAGAAAGAGTATACAACTAGCCACTCATACAACTTTAGTTATTGTCTAATTTAAGTAGTCTGCCTGAAAGTTCTATACTAGTTGCCATATCTGGAACCCACTTGTAGGTTCTCTATTTAACCACTCTATTCTTGTATTCACCCATCTACCTATATCTACCAAGATGCTTTGGTCGATACCAGTTCAAATATGCCATAGTCACTAAGTCTTTAAAGTGGTTCACTCATATGGGAAACCTTTGACCTTATACTAAACCTTCTAGAATCTTCTGTATTCCATTCTTATAGCTGACCTAATATCACTATGGCCAAGACCAATACTGGTGGTCAGGAGATACCATTAAACTGCTATGCCCTTATAGAGTTTACCCCAACCCTAGTACTGACTTCACAACATATCCTTACTACTTTGGTATTCAATTCAAGTTCTACCAAGCTGCTATTTCAGATAGCCCAAAAAGGTAGGTTGAAACCATACATCTCTGGTTTACATGTTTGCTGGCATGTGCCCTTTTTCTCTGAAACCTGGAAATTCTGGTGGCCTAGTTGGTTCATTCAGTCCCTTCTCAAAGACTAGCACATTTGCCCGGTTTCACAAGTTCTAACTCCATTTCATAAGTCTAGTCTTTACAGTAGCACTGTCGAAGGTTTGGATTACCTCTCTACTCAGGTCTTCTAAGTGGGCTTCCATTTTCCTATTTAGTTTTCTTGATTTACATGGTCTAAGGACTTATCTTGAGTTTACACTGCCCAGTACTGGTTTGTGTTCCCTTGTACAATATTGTACGAGTGCCTTAGACCTTCTAGTTATGCTAGTATGACATGGGTTACAGGTATCCTATCCCAACCAATCACAGAAGACAGTTAGTCGTAATATAAAAAGAATTGCAAATTTTCACTATCACTGGGATTTGAACTCTAAACCTGCCACTTGGGGGTTGACAACCTATCCACTTCACTAGGTCGCCACACCCTTTCATTTATTTTTTTTAATTTTTTTGTTTTCACAAGGTTCTAATTAAATAATGATATTTGTTAAACTATTAGCAAGAGTTTTCTATTCTTGTCCTACAGAATGTGGTTTTCATGAAATTTTGTACTGGCCTAGAATTTTATTTTCAGTACCTAACCATGAGTTTATTGACTTATCAATGCATAACATACTTCTGAGAATTACAGCCTTATCTAAGTTTGTATTAAAAGCATTAATAAAACTATAAATTGAAAATAATAGATCACTACTATCAGATATTTCTAATTCATTTTGGATCATTAATGTATAATGTAATACTATTTGTTCAAATCATAGAATACTCATCCAATACTGAAAATTAAATGGTAATAAAGGATGTGTATCTTGAGTTTTCTAATAACAACAATGATCACTCATAGGAATTATAGAAATTAACACCCAAAGCCCTAATCAGGTCATGTACTTATTGATATTCATATCAACCCAATTTGAATTTTTTCTTCCATATAAATTTATAGATTTAATAATGTTTTGTTCAATATAATTTATAGAAAGATATCAATGAAATATAGTATAAGGTGAGGCTAAATTAATAAATACAATGTTAATTTTACATGCATAGCTATATATTGGATGAATTGCATGTTAATCAATTTTTACTGATTTTTTTTACCATTTCACTGTTGTAGTTAGGTCAACTTCACTAATGTTACTAACATCACCAGCATTATCTTCCTCCTTTGAGCTATTTTTACTATATTCAGAAAAATTTTGTTGAGTGGTCAAAGTTTCTGCAACTTCATTATTTGAAGGAACTTGTTTTTTATAACGTAAATTTCCTTTATGAATATTTATAACCAAATTTCCATCTTCAACTTCATCAAACTTTACTTGAAATGTATGAGGTGCTTCAGTCGATTCTCTCATAATCCAACTATAAAGGCATAAGTTTTTAAACTTTCATCACTTTGTTGTATATATTGTGAAATAATATTTTTTAATAATACTGTTACTTTACAACTAACCTGTTTTCTAATAACTATTTTACTTGAAATTCATAGCATTGTTCAGATATATGTAAAAATAGTAAATGAATATACTTTTAAATTTTATATTTTTATAAAAAAAATTTTGAGAAACACAAAAGAATTGTATAATCAGTACTTTTGCGATTTCTTATATTAAAATTGCAAAATTAACAATAAAAGTCTCAGGATTAAGTAATTATATAATACAGTATTTAAATTGTAAATTCATTAAATCACTATTCAAAATAAAATACACTATTCACATACTATATAAAAATAATGTAAAACACTTTAGTTTTATAAAATCATTAAAAAAATCAGGTTAGTAATTAAACAAATAATATACCTTTTATATAGATTCTATAAAATCATTTATAAAACTTTACACCTCTTTGACTATAACTAGAAATATATTTTGGGCATAATATAATATCATTTAACTGGTTATCAACCTATTCGAGTTATATAATGAGTTATATAATACTAGTAAGTATAAAAAAGCTTTAGTTTTATTATTTGGGCCAATACAAAATCAAATAAAGTAAAATATAAAGAAAAAAAATAAGTAAATAATAAAAAATTTTACATTTTTTTTATATTTTTATTTTTTTTTTAATTAAAAAAAATTTTGAATCATTATTTAATATAAAAAAATAGTAAATAGCTTTTTAAAATAACTTTTATGATGAATATAAAATTTTAAATAATTAGGTTTGCATGTATATCAAGATCAAAACTGTATTGCAAATCAATCGCATATATGGCGTTGTATTGTGTGATGCACATTTATAAGAGATGCTTAAATTACGCAAGTAGACTCTATACATATTACAAATATATTGTATAAATTTTTAGGTGACAGTTGGTCACACTCATTGTTTAATCACGATTTTAAATCTGTACTAAATTAAGTATTTTGTACTAAATTTAGTACAGCTTACAGATACTCATTAATGGATATAGAAATTTCAAGAGTAATAATTTTGTAATCTGATTCAGATGAAATATTCTCAAGAATATTAATGTATTCAATTTGAGTTATATTTAAGTTTGTCTATATTTGGTTAATTTTTTTGTTAGAAGTTGAGCAAAAAAATGTAAAGTTTTTTTTAAAAAATATTAAAGTAAATACTTGTGACTAGGATTTTATTAATAGTTATATTTGGCTAATAGTTGCATTACAACCATGGGAAGCAATCATAAAAAGAGTATACAACTAGCTACTCATACAACTTTAATCATTGTCTAATTTAAGTAGTCTGCTCAAAGGTTCTACACTAGCTGCTATATTTGAAACCTGCTTGTAGGTTCCCTATTTAACTACTC
Source organism: Cetraspora pellucida (assembly GCA_910591915.1). NCBI lineage: Eukaryota > Fungi > Glomeromycota > Glomeromycetes > Diversisporales > Gigasporaceae > Cetraspora > Cetraspora pellucida. Next base: position 5,545 of record CAJVQA010007433.1, on the reverse strand, counting down.
TAGTTTCCATATTCACCTATCTACCTTTGCTTACCAATGACCCTGGCTAATGCTGGTAAAAATATACCATAGACACTAAGTTTTTAATGCAGTTTTTTGAAATCTTTAACCTTATACTAAACCTTTCAGAATCATTTATATCCTATTCTTACAACTAACCTAGTATTGCTATAGCTGAGACCAATACTGGCAGTTAAAGTATAATATTAAACTGCTATGCCCTTGTAGAGTTTATCCCAATCTTGGTACTGACTTTACAATATATTCTTACTACTTTGATATTCAATTCAAGTTTCACCAAGCTGTTATTTTAAATAGCCCAAAAAGGTAGACTGTAACTATATACCTTTGGTTTACATGTTTGCTAGCATGTACTTTTTTTTCAAAATTCAGAAATTTCAGTAGCCTGATTGGTTTATTCAGTTTCTTTTTAAAGACTAACACATTTGCCTAGTTTTACAAGTTTTAGCTCTATTTTATAAGTTTAGTCTTAATAGTAGTACTGTCAAAAGTTTAAGTTATCTCTTTACTTAGGTCTTCCAAGTGGGCTTCTATTTTTCTACTTGGTTTCTGTGATTTACACAGTCTAAGGACCTATCTTGAGTTCATACTACCTAATACCAATTTGTGTTTCTTTGTACAATATTGTATGAGTGCCTAGACATAAGTTACAGATATCTAATTCCAACTAATCACGAAAGACAGTTAATCATAACACAGAAAGAATTACAAATTTTTGACATCACTGGGATTTGAACTCTAGACCTGCCACTTGGAGGTTAACAATCTGTCTACTTTACTAGATCACCACATCTATCAAATATAAAGTTTAATGTTGCAGAGAAAAAAAGTTGATATATATCTTTAAATTAGTGACTAATTAAGTATTTAAGAATTTGAGATTCTAAAATAGAGGTGTTTTTTGAAGGGTTTCTATCTTGATGAGAATTTGGAATACTGTTAAAGTTATTAAGTATCATAAGTTGATAGTTAGAATTGTTACAAAATAAAATAATTTGTTCTTGAATTTTGGCATATAGTTGTTTTTTCTCTAAAGTTAGAATATATATTTAAAGAATACAGATTGAGTTATATTTAAAATATAAATCTAAACCAATTATAATTGTATGTTCTAGCAATATATTTAGAAATTCTTTTATGTATAAAAATTCCGACACTTGCTTGATAGAAATTTTCATAAGAGCTCCAGAAGCTGTTATAATTTTGAAGATTTTAGTTAATAAATTTTTTTTCTTTTAAAGTAAGATGTATTTTTGATATTTTAAAAATATCAAAGTTATGTTAATTAATAATATCAATAAGTAAGATTTTTTTTGAATATTGAAGTAGACCATTAATATTTAAAGAACTGATATTGAGATTATAGATATAAAAGATATTTAAAGAAAGGTGATATTATTAGTTATAATAAGATTAAGTAAATGTAATATAGAAGAGATGAGATTGTAATATTAAGATTGTTAGTATTAAAGAAATTAGAATTTGATATTAAATTAAAAACTAAATATTGTTAATATAATTTGATAGATAGATTATAGTATTGATAATAAAGTAATTTAGAAAGAAGTTCATGATTTGGTATTATACTGTTGTTTAAGTTTTTATAGACATATGTTTCAGTAAGTGTAGTATTGACAAAGATTTTAAAAAGTTTATTAAACTGATTATTTTTCAGATGTTAAAGAAAGCTTAAAAGTATTTGATTAATTAGTAAGGTTAGAATATTATAATAAGTTAGAAAGATATTATAACAAAAAGAATCCTTGAAGTTAGAGAAGGAGTTGGCCTTTAAAAATGATAGTGAGTTTTTGTAAGGTTGCTTACTATTTTAAGCTCAGCTTGCACAGCTGCAAAAGATATTGTAGTTTTTTCTGTATATTAAGCCTGATTATTATAATTTTAGTTTTTTGCATAAATAGGCTTTACTATTATTTACTTATATTATTCTCTTCTAAAAATGGCCTACTATTTGTAGAGTATATTATAATTTTAGAAGCAACAGCTGCTTTAATATTACTTGCAAAAAAATTTATTGAAAAGGATATTAAAAGGTAATAGAATTAAAAAGATTATGATTATTGATTTTTTTTGAAATAATATATTTGAAATTCTTAATAATAAGAGATTTAGCTTGAGGATAATAGTCTTCATCATATTTTTTTCAGATAAAAGAGAAAAAGAGATTTGTATTACTTTGTTTAAGTATTTCAAAATAAATAATAACTCTGACAAGAAAATGAATATCTGTAATTTGGTTTATAGTTTTTTAATAACTTGGTCATAGCTTAGATTGAAGATTTCATTATTTTGAGCTGCTGCTTGAAGAAAAGCTTTAAAGTATTCATAGAAGTAGTAGGTTTAAAAATTTATATTATAATTCATTTTGTTAATTTTCATAAATTATTTTTTAGCAGAATTAGCAAGTTCACAAAAAAATTTAATTGGAGTTGAGATTTTAAATAAAGCTGAATGTTTATTATCTTTGTAGAAAATTGAAAAATCTAAAATAGAATGAGTTTATACTAGTTGATTAAATTTGGTAGGTGGGTTTGATTTATCAAAGACAGAAGCAGTAAATTTTTTAAAAAATTGGTCAAAGTAATATATAGAAAGATTTTGAAAGTTGTGTTTAGTATCAGATGACAGAACTGTACATTTGTGTTTATCAGAATATTTGCAAATATAAATATGAAAAAAAAAGTTTTCTAACTAGTAAGATGTACTCTTAAAGAAATATGATAGATTCAATAATAAAGAATTAGAGTAGTAGTTTTTTATGCTCTTCAGTATATTTGGTTGCAGTTTGATATTTGAAAAAATTAAAAATTTTGGTTTTGATAATATTAGAAAAATAATGTTTGTAAATTTCAAAAAATTTATCAAACCAATTTTTAAGAATAGCTTTATATAGTTTAAGAAAAGATATTTAAAAAAAGTTTTTAAATTTTTTTATATTAATATTAAAAGAAATATTAACATTTAATTTATTATTGTTTTGTATTTAGAAAGAAGCTTTGTTAATTAAATTGTAACTAATATTATAATGTAAAGTGAAATGAAATAGTTAAAGATTTAAATTATTTGTAAATTTTTTTGCATAAATAGTTTTGTAAATAGAATTAAGAAAGAGATATAGATGAACAAAATTAATAACAACTTGAAGTTAATTTTGAAATATATATGATAGAATAGTATAATAAGATTAATAAATTTTTTTTTTTTTTTTTAACTCTTTGGCAGCTTTGCCAAAATCCTTTATTAAGAGAATTGCATATATGATTATACAAATATTAGTTTAATTTTTTAGGTTTAACATCTCCTGGCTACTGTGTTAGTGTTCAGAGGTAATCTGCCACACTAGAGTGAGTTAATACTCACTACTAAAGGGCTATTCAGGCTAGCCTTTGAGGCCATTCCAGTAAGACCTCTTGTTATTATTAATTAATTCCCTAACTGTATTCCTCTATATGTCTTTTATGTTTTCACTTTCTGTTTCCTTTTTCTTCTTTATATCTTTTATTTTATTTTTTTTAAGTTTTATCTCTTGATCTTGATAACACTTTGTGTAATATTTTGTTTTGTTGTTCTACTGCTTTATCTTTGCTTCTTTTCTTTCTTGTACTGATTCCTTGGCTTTTTTTCTATTTAGATACTTTATTGCATCTTTCTTTGCAAATTTTTTCATAGAACTCATTCTATATGGTATCTACTATACTCATTAGGAAATTTCTTGTCTCTTGTACTGAGATCACAATATTCTGTATCCTCTCTACTAACTTTTTTTGTAGAAGACCTTTAATAAGCTTTTTCCTTACTTTGGCACATTCTTCTTCTGTTTGGTTCCATATTGCTGTATTTGGATAATAGTTTTTTTTTCTCTTCTGAAAGTATGCTCTATGCAATTATTATTGTCAGTGTTTCTGCCTTCACCCAATAGTTTTTATAAAAGGTGCATGTTGCTAAATGGTTCTGGTCTTCTTCTTTTCCTTCTTTGCAAACTATACAATTTGCATTAGTATACAAGTCTGGTTATCTTAATACTAATTCTTTAAGTATGGGCATTTTTTCTTGTATACATTTAAAGAGTGTACTTAGTCTTTTACTTTTTGTGGTTGAGATGCATTTTGTTTTACTCTGATTCTTAATCTTTTTCTATAATAGTACTCAGCAATGTTTGCTCTTTTTTCTATCTGGTTCTAATTTTTTAACTGCTAATACACAGCTCCAATTTGCATTGTTTCTGAATTAAGAACTTCTTTAACAAAGTCTTATGTTGGATTTTTTACTACTTTGTCTTCCCAAAAAAGTGTTACATTAGATCTTGAGACTGGTTCTTCTATAATTTCATTTCTATCTTGTATATTTGCTTCTTTTTTTGCTATACTATCTGTCCTGCTATATCATCTATTGTCACTATGTCCCTTTACCTTTACTAACTCTAAATCTAATTCCTTTGCTCATATTGTATCTTCTATATTTACTACTAAGTTATAATTTTTTCTTTTTATTCTTTTTTTTGTTGTTATATGTTGTGTATTACTATGTATACTTGCTATAGCTGCTATGCTATTTGTGCATATTTTGATTTTGCTTTTGCTTGGTACTATAGTAACTACACACCAGATAGCTAGCAGCTCTGCCTTTGTTGAAGATGGCCATCCTCTAGCCTGATGGCACCTTCATCTATTATATACTCTTCTTTATTATTCACTTGCACACAACCAGCTCCTATATAGTATTAATGAATTTTTTTATACTTAAGTTTTGTAAATAATATAATAAGGAATTTAGAAAGTATAAGTTTTAAAATATTAATTAAAATTTCTGTAAGAATTGAAATATGAGTGCTAATTGATGGATTTGATTTATAAACTAGATCCACTAAGAATTTGGAATTTCATTCAGTTATAGTTTTTAATAAATAATCAAAAAAGTATTTAAAAATAGATTTAATATTTGAATTTTCAGAAGTGTGGCAATCTACTGAAGTGGATAGGTTAACAACCTCCAAGTGGCAGATCTAGAGTTCAAATCCTAGTGATAGTGAAAATTTGCAATTCTTTCTGTATTACAGCTAACTGTCTTTTGTGATTGGTTGGGATAGGATACCTGTAACCTGTATTATATCAGCCTGACTGGAAGGTCTAGGCATTTATGCAACATTGTACAAAGAAACACAAACTAGTACCAGGTGGTGTAAACCCAAGATAAGTCCTTAGACTGTGTAAATTATGGGAACCAGGTAGGAAGATGGAAGCTTACTTGGAAGACCTGAGTAGAGAGGTAACCCAAACTTTCGACAGTGCTACTGTAAAGACTAGACCTATGAAATGAAGCTAGAACTTGTGAAACCAGGCAAAGAGCCAGCCTTTGAGGAGGGGCCAAATAGAACCAACCAGGCTATCAGAATTTCTGAGTTCTGAAGGAAAAGGTTACATGCCAGCAAACATGTAAACCAGAGGTGTATGGTTATGACCTGCCTTTTTAAGCTATCTGGTTAGAGAGCTTGGTGGAACTTGAATTG